>JAHBOF010000243.1:0-102417 GCA_020736565.1 Coprinopsis sp. MPI-PUGE-AT-0042 | reverse complement strand
ATAGCTGACGAAATAACCTAGCCTCAGCCGGCCATCCAGAGATTCTGGACTGTGTCCTCAGCCAGATGTCAGCCAACCATCCATAGGCACAGGCCCTCGCACAGTCCCGCACTCAGACAAAGCTCTGTGTTTTGGTCAACATTTCATTCCCAACGGAGTACTGAATATCCATCAAAGGCCCATTATCAAGACAGAAAGGAAACTGAGTTAGGCGCCCGTAGAGCTTTGTCTTTGTTGCATCTATGATGATTAGCAAGCACAGACAATCATTGAGCGCATTGCCGCCGCCGACGCGCGCAACGCTTTCACCACCGTCCGACGACGTCCAGAGCCCAAACGCGACGAAGCTCGACTGAGCCGTCTAAGGGATCACTATGCACCTCTAATCTCACCCTGCAGCCTCCGACAGCCAACATCCAGTCTGTGGTCGGCAACTTTTCTGGAATCCGGCAACAGGAAATCATCGTCTCGCATGGAACTCGACTGGAACTCCTCCGGCCAGATCCTCAGACGGGAAAGGTTGCAACAGTCATCTCTACAGACGTCTTTGGCTCAATACGGTCGCTTGCACGTTCCGTTTGACGGGAGGAACCAAGGGTGAGCAAATTGTACGTATATCCAGCCGATTTCTTGACCATTCGGCTTCTTAGATTATGCCATCCTAGGGTCAGACTCGGGGCGTATTGTTATCCTGGACTATGACCCGAAAACCAGCAGTTTTGTGAAGCTGCACCAGGAGACATTCGGCAAGTCTGGAGCAAGAAGGATTGTCCCTGGACAGTACCTTGCAACAGACCCCAAGGGTCGCGCTCTCATGATTGGCTCTATGGAGAAGGCGAAATTGGTCTATATTCTGAACCGCGACGCTG
This sequence comes from Coprinopsis sp. MPI-PUGE-AT-0042, assembly GCA_020736565.1. NCBI lineage: Eukaryota > Fungi > Basidiomycota > Agaricomycetes > Agaricales > Psathyrellaceae > Coprinopsis > Coprinopsis sp. MPI-PUGE-AT-0042. Next base: position 101,548 of record JAHBOF010000243.1, on the reverse strand, counting down.
CTGCGAATCTCACCATCTCGTCGCCTTTGGAGGCCCACAAGAACGCGGCCATTATTCACCACATTGTCGGCGTTGATGTTGGGTTCGAGAATCCCATGTTTGCCGCGTTGGAGGTGGATTATACAGAGTCGGACCAGGACCCAACAGGGGAGGCGTTCACACGAACAGAGAAGGTATGTGGCCTTTAATGCCAATCTACTGCCGCTGACTGGCCGTAGATGCTCACTTATTACGAACTGGACCTTGGTTTGAACCACGTCGTTCGGAAATGGAGTGAGCCCACCGACCCTCGCGCCAATCTGCTCGTTCAAGTACCAGGAGGTCAACTGGCGTCGTCCGAGCGCTACGACGGCCCGTCTGGAGTGCTCGTGTGCTGCGAAGACCACATCATCTACCGACATATGGACGCACCGCAACATCGTGTGCCTATCCCGCGTCGCCAAAACCCACTAGAAGACCCCAACCGTGGTGTTATCATTACCGCAGCGGTCATGCACAAAATGAAGGGGGCGTTCTTCTTCCTTCTGCAGTCGGAGGATGGGGACCTGTTCAAGGTCACCATTGAGCACGAAGAAGAGGAAGTCAGGTCCTTGAAGATCAAGTACTTTGACACTGTTCCCGTTGCATCCAGCCTGTGTATCCTGAAGTCTGGCTTCCTCTTCGTTGCAAGCGAGTTTGGCAACCAGTGAGTCTGTTCTTGCCTCGTTGACTTCCGGTGCTAACGTATGATAGCTACCTGTACCAATTCCAAAAGCTGGGCGATGACGACGACGAACCCGAGTTCTCATCAACATCCTATCCCGATTTGGCATGCAAGACGCTTCAACAGCTCTACCCCCTGCCTACTTCAAGCCACGGGCGCTTGACAACCTCGCTATCGCAGACGAGATGGAGTCGCTCAACCCCATTCTGGATTCCAAAATCATGAACCTCCTCCCAAATTCTGACACCCCGCAGATCTTTGCTGCATGTGGTCGCGGTGCTCGTAGCTCCCTTCGTACACTTCGCCATGGCATGGAGGTTGAAGAATCCGTCAGTTCGGAGTTGCCTGGTATTCCCAACGCGGTGTGGACAACAAAGCGGACAGAAGACGACCCCTACGACTCGTATATCATCCTCTCCTTCGTGAACGGTACCCTCGTTCTCCATCGGCGAAACCATCGAAGAAGTTCAAGATACCGGCTTCCTGTCTTCATCACCCACACTGGCCGTACAACAGATTGGCGCTGATGCTCTCCTTCAAGTCCACCCGCACGGCATTCGACACGTCCTCTCTGACAAACGGGTCAATGAATGGAGGGTCCCATCAGGCAAGACGATTGTTGCGGCCACGACGAACAAGCGTCAAGTGGTGGTTGCATTGAGTTCAGCAGAGTTGGTGTATTTCGAGTTGGATCTTGATGGTCAGCTCAATGAGTACCAGGATCGCAAGGCTATGGGTAGCACTGTGCTCGCCTTGAGCATCGCAGAGGTCCCTGAAGGAACAGAGGACTCCTTATCTTGTACGTACCAGCTTACTGCTCCCAGCATGGACTGCTCTGACATCACTTTAGGCTGTGGGCTGTGAAGACCAGACCGTCCGCATCATTTCCCTGGACCCCGATACCACCCTAGAAACACTCAGCCTGCAAGCATTGACTGCACCTCCGTCCTCGATCTGCATCGCTGACATGTTGGATGCCTCCATCAACAAGTCTCAACCCACCATGTTCGTCAACATTGGTCTGCAGAATGGTGTACTACTGCGAACAGTGTTGGATCCTATCAACGGTACCTTGACGGACACCCGAACCCGGTATGCACCCCGCACCTTTGATACGTTTTCTGGACTGACGATCGTACAGGTTCCTTGGTACACGACCTATCAAGCTGATTCGAGTGACCATCCAGAAGAACCCGGCGATTCTCGCTCTGTCGTCGAGGTCGTGGATCAACTACACTCACCAAAATATGATGCACTTCACCCCTCTCATTTATGAGAACTTGGACTATGCATGGAGTTTCTCTGCTGAGCTTAGTCCTGAAGGTCTGATTGGCATCACCGGCAATGTTCTTCGGTACGTTGTTTTCTCTATTCTCTGCGAACGCTAGGCAACTCATGGTATCTGCAGGATCTTCACAATCCCCAAGCTGGGAACAAAGCTCAAGCAGGACTCCCTTCAACTCTCGTATACTCCTCGAAGAATGGTCACGCACCCGGAGAACAACTACTTCTATCTCGTTGAGAGTGACCATCGTGTGCATGGGGAGGAGGCTGCTAACAAGAAGTTGACAGAGTTGGTCAGTTCCTTCATATAATACCATCCATGGCCCCATCCTGACGGTGCTGCCAACAGAGACACAGGGAAAGCAAATTGACGAGGAAGTGCTTGAGCTGCCTCCTGCCGACTTTGGTCGAGCTAAAGCACCAGTTGGTACCTGGGCCTCCAACATCCGTATCATAGATCCCATCGAGAACCGGACGGTGGCCATCGTTCCTCTCGATAACAACGAAGCAGCATTCTCAATCGCCGTTGTCCATTCTCCGCACGGAATAGCGAGTTGCATCTGGTGGTGGGCACTGCTCAGGACACCACTGTCTCTCCCAAGTCGTGTTCGAGTGGCTTCTTGAGAACGTACAAGTTCACAGAGGGAGGAGCCGGTCTGGAGTTGCTTCACAAGGTTCGCCTCGCGTTCTTACAAGATCGAGTACAATTTGCTGATTAGGATATCGCAGACTGAGGCTGATGATGTTCCTCTTGCTCTGTTGGCTTTCCAAGGCCGCCTTTGTGCTGTGGGCAAGTCATTGAGGCTTTACGACATTGGAAAGAAGAAGCTCTTGCGGAAGGTCGAGAACAAGGTGTGTAATGGTCTCGCGCATTTTCTACTCATACTGACGCAATTCTTAGAGCTTCACTAGCAACATCATCACCCTCACGACACAAGGATCTCGTATCATCGTGGGTGATATGCAGGAATCTGTTCAATTCGTCGTCTACAAACAGCCGGAGAACCGTCTCCTCACCTTTGCTGACGACGCTCAGCCACGCTGGGTCACAGCACTCACCATGGTCGACTACAACACCGTCATTGCAGGCGATCGGTTCGGCAATGTCTTTGTCAACCGACTCGACTCTAAAATCTCGGACTCTGTGGACGACGATCCCACTGGTGCCGGGGTGCTGCACGAAAAGCCAATCCTCATGGGTTCACCACACAAGACCAAGATGCTCTGTCACTTCCATGTGGGAGATATCATCACCTCCTCCTTGCACAAGGTGTCACTTGTCGCCGGTGGCCGAGAAGTCGTGGTGTACACAGGCATCCACGGCACAATTGGAATCCTGGTTCCATTCGTGTCAAAGGAAGACGTAGACTTCATCTCGACGCTTGAACAACACATGAGAACCGAACAGCCCAGTTTGGTTGGACGTGACCAGCTGTCGTGGAGAGGCTACTACGTGCCTGTGAAGGCGGTCGTGGACGGGGATCTTTGCGAGACCTATGCACGGTTGCCGGCTGCCAAGCAGAGCGCTATCGCCAACGAGTTGGATAGGTCTGTTGGGGAGGTTTTGAAGAAACTTGAGCAGATGAGGGTCACATCGAGTGGTTTCTAGTTCTTTACCGTGTTGTATATTGTCATCGAATGTAGAAGCTTGAAACTTTGCTTGCTTTCTGAATTCGATATTATGCGCTTTGAGACGTCGATCGCCCGCCTGACGTTGTTAGTTCGGTCATTGGGCGGAGTGCTGACCAGCGTAATTTCCTTATATAACTCCGCGCGCGCCTACAATTGCACTTTGTACCTCAACCACCACTATGAGTTTTATCACCGCTGCTTCGCGTCGTCTCGCTGTTACAGGTGCTCGCACGCCCTTTGCTCGTCCCTCAGGAGCAGTGCGCACTCTGTTGACCTTGAAGGAGGCCAAGGTACGCGAACCCGATACGCGCCGGATGACGTGACTGATTTCTGGGTATTCAGTATACCGCAAAGGCAACTGCTTCTGGCGAAGGTCGTGCCAATGGTGTTGTCAAATCAGAAGGGAAAGAGATTCACCTCACTCCCCCTAAAGCACTCGGAGGAAGTGGAGATGGAGAGAACCCTGAAAGGCTGTTTGCCATGGGTTACGCTGGTATGACGAGCATCTACGTATGGCTTTACTTGAGCAGATTTAAACTTAGTTTGTCCCATAGGTTGCTTCCTAGGGGCCATCCAATTCAAGGCAAGAGAATTTGGCAGGCCGGAGATGGGAGCGAATGCCATCGTGCATACCGCTGTCCACATTGGAACCCCAAATGAAGAGAACGGCTTTGGTCTTGCCGTTGATATCACTGTCGAAGGTGTTGATGATGAGATTCTTCAAGCTGCTCATGCTGTACGTTTGGTCCACGTTCATCTAACCGATAGGAGAGGCTAACTTAATTTCTTGATAGCTTTGTCCGTACAGCCGTGCCACTAAGGGTAACATCGTTGTTAACATTGGCCACCACGGAGAAAAGTCAGCAGCTCCAGGTACCACTGGTGGATATTCTTAGATAGGCATGCCCGACTCGCTGTGCGCAGAACTTGTGTCCTGTCGCTCTATGGCACTAGGTCCAAGATACATGCCAAGAGTCCTGTCATTGCAGCCACTCACTGTGCCCGCAACCAAACCGCCACCTAATATGATGATAAACGTCCAAGGCTACTTATCTTCGCACCGTGGGTACCAGGGACTTCATAACCATCACCGCCGCTGTGTTGGCTTTGCAAGCTCTCTATCAAGTCAACGTAAATGAGATGTTCACGGATCGATAAGGCCACTCGCAAGGGCACAACCATATCGATAAAGGGTCTTCTTGCAATGTCACGACAGCATCTCTGAACTCAAGCACAGTGTTGTCGACTGGGAAGGATGGCACCCATAGGTGCCTACATTCACAGTTGCAGATCGCCGCTCAGTTCGGTCCTTCAATGCGTCGCATTCCCAGTCCACTACCATCTCCGCTTATCAGACGACTTTTCCCTTCAACAGTTCGACTCGAGGTTCCACATGATTGCACATTACGACGGTCACGCCTTGGAGGTGCCGACAGCAGGAAGCTTTGAGCTTGGTTGGCTTCTCCCGCACTCAAGGCTATGCTTGCAACGACCGCTCAGGCGTGGGCGACTGAAGCGTGTTCTTGTGATCTGCGAAGGCCTACATGGAGTTGACAATCCCAGGCCCATTCGCAGCGCCTTCTTGCAGTTTCATCGCAAGCCCAAATATAGTTTGCGTCCGTGGTGGGCGCCGATTCGATGCCAAACAGCTGCGCCACGATTTGCAAGACGCTCTTTTCATGGTGTTTGGGAATGCTGGTCACAGGACCGAGGTTAGGCTCATCCACATTTCTCTATTTCCAGATTCAGGCCATATGGGCAGAGCAATAACTCTTCACGTGTACAGATTTTATCAATCTTTGGGCCAAATCTTAGATGTGGCCGACAATCTTCGACATCCTGGCCAAGATCAATACCGCCTCACCCCACATCCCCCTTCCAGGATTGATTGCGACATCCTTCCCCAAGCGTTCGAGGTTCAAGCACCGCGGCCTGATGGTAGTCGCCAGTCCTTGGATCGATAAGGGACCGGAATCCTTCCACCTGTTTCCATTGCCTCGAGAGACCTGCGCCTTGACCGCCCGTTAATTCATTCGACCAGTCGTCCCCGTGAATCCCGAAAACAATGCGTTTCTTGAGATTGTACGTCAATGATCCCTTTCTACTATCGTGATGCTGACCTCCGAGTCTTGCAGTCGATTTTCAGCAAGAATTTTCACCGTAGACATCGTGGTAAATGCCTGCGAAGTGCTTCTGATTCGGCCAACATGTGTCGCTGAATGTGTGGAGGTAGGGTGGCCCAATATAGCTGCTCCATCGAGGCATTATTCAACCATATAGATCGCATAAAAGCTGCATCTAACCTTATCCCCTTCGGACATTTAACCCCAGCTACAAAACCCGATCCTGCCCATGCCGCCACCTTCCTCTCACCAACAGCTATCGACATCTCTCTTCACCACCAATGACTGCCCCAATGAGCGTGACATATCCATCATTAGCGAGAGGCTCGACGCTGTGTCCTTATCCCTACGCTCTCGCGATGCTGACATCGCCTCTCTATGTCCCAAGTAGCAGAGTTGCAGCGGGCCAGAGAGGTTCTCGTCGTCGAACAAAAGGAGCTCCAAGGTGTTGTGTCCGCACTACGACGCTACCCTTCTGAACTCATTGGCGAGGTGTTGCGGGCTGCAACCTGCGCCGTGATGGGCAGTGAAGAACGCAGGACTTTTGCTTCTCTGCGATGTGTCTGCCGAGCTTGGCGCTTGGCAGCATTTTCAACACCCGATCTTTGGGCAGGGCTTGCCCTGCAGCTCCAAGAAGTCGTGCAGGTCAACAGAGAGGGAGTCTTCCCCAATCGCATCAAAGCGTGGTTTAACCGAGCCGGTGGCCTTCCCCTCACGTTGGACCTCTCTTCCGCTGGCGAGCTACCAATGCTTACATCCCATACGCTCAAGCTTATTCGGGACGTGTTCTTGGTTGCTTCGGATGACCGCAACTGGTGACGTACGCGTGTCACTTCTCAGGGCGTTCCAGATCAAGTTCTCGTCCACTTTAACACAGGTCCTGACACCCCTGTCCAGCCCTGGAAGAATCTCAAACGCCTAACATCCCCTTTATCGATCGGAAAAGATGGTCTCTACATGAGCGGATGGGCTTGGAGTCTTATGCTCCCAACATTGATTGCCTGGAGTTGGGTTGCCGACCCGTGCCAGATACCATCCCATCTCCCATCACCAATGAAATACTTAAAGATCATCTCATGGCACCATCAACATGAGGGGCTAGCAGCTATCATATCTTCATTCCCCAACCTTCATCACCTCGCACTCATCACCAAACACCCCATGGAACGACATACGCAGAACAGTGACATCAACTTTGCCCACACCACACTGCAAGGATTAACTCTCAACGTGTCAGCGGGGGAGATGCTGCGGTATTTCTCCTTCCCGGACCTCGAACACTTGGAGTTTGGAGACTTCATGACCGACCCATCTCCTGAAGCCGCTCGCGCCAAGACTGAGGTATTCACAGTCTTCTTCCAGCGCTCCCAGTGCTCCCTCGGGTACTCAAGATGCACGGTACTCGCCTCACCGACTCGGCATTGAATCGGGTGCTACGCGCTTGCCAAATCCTGAGCATTTGGAGCATCTCACGCTGTCCACTTCGTGCTTCGTTGACCTGCTGCATACTGCTGGCATGGTTTGCGCGAGGTTGGCGAGTCCTACGATCCCCTTCGCCTGTCTTCGATCCGGCGGATCGAAGTGTATGGACAGGAGCCCAATTTCGATTGGATCTGTTCATTCGGTATTTGAAGGACACATGGCCCGAAGCGTTACACGACATGGACTCCGACCCCCCTCCGGCTCCTACCCTCCTCCTCGATCTCCACCCAGCTGTTGGCAGCAATCCTATCCACATCCGACACTGGGACGACGACGCCAAATCCAGAGAACAATACCGAATCCTGGCAGCGATGGGTGTCAAGTTTCGGATTCATTGGGCCAGTTAAACCTGGTTTTGGTTTGCACCATGCGCAGAACATGCGCGCCAAAGGCTGATTCCTAGAGAGCAAAACTTGATCTGGAACCTCGCACCTTCGTAAACACGTCGTAAACTACTCTTTCGTTCTGTCTTCCCGATATTTATTTGTTTTCAAGTCGCATTGTTATCCAGTCAAATTTCACACCATTCACACCATTTGCACGATTTCATACATAATACAACGGGTCCATGCAATCGACTACCTCTATTCAGTCCCTTGTCACAAGCCTCCAGAGTCTAGGCTTCAGCGGGAGGACCCTGAGGTTCCGCCAGATAGATCTTGCCCTGCTCATCGTACTTGATTTCTCGAGCCTTGATGCACCTGAGGTGGTTCTTGCCCTTCGATAGTGATGCGTCGTGGTAGAAGAGATACCATTTCTCCTTGTATTGCACGATGGAATGGTGAGTGGTCCATCCGAGCACAGGTTCCAAGATCCTCCCTCCGTAGATGAAAGGCCCGTACGGCGAGTCGCTGGTGGCGTAACATAGGTAATGGGTATCACCAGTCGAGTAGCTGAAGTAGTATTTGCCGTTGTACTTGTGCAGCCAAGCCGCCTCGAAGAATCGCCTGTCGTGGTCGGATGCCTTCAAAGGTTCCTTCGTCTCGGGATCCAGAATCACCACCTCCCTAACCTCCTCCGCGAAGTGGTGCATGTCATCGGTAAGCTTGGCAACACGAGCGTGCAGAGCAGGCTTGTCGTCACCAGTCGCCTCCATCCCCTCGTAGTCTTCCTTGGCGAAGTGTCCCTTGGTCCAGCACTGAAGCTGACCACCCCAGATACCTCCAAAGAGAGATAGGCCTGGCCGTCATCGTCGACGAAGCAAGCAGGGTCAATGGAGTATGATCCCTTGATAGGCTCAGGATCGGGCGTGAAGGGACCTTCAGGGGATGGACCCTCCGCAACACCAATGCGCATGACGCCATCCTTGTCCCTGGCAGGGAAGTAGAGGTAGAATTTGCCGTTCTTCTCTGCTGCGTCGGGTGCCCACATTTGCTTGCCGACCCAGGGAACATCCTTCATATGAAGAACCACTCCGTGGTCCGTGGCTGAACCCTCGATACCCTCGGGGAAGGAGAAAACATGGTAGTCCTCCATTGCGTACTGATCACCATTGTCGTTGTCCTGGATGTCGGTGGGAATGTCGTGAGAAGGATAGACGTATAATTTGCCGTTGAAGACGTGGGCTGAGGGATCGGCCGTATAGACGTGGGTGATGAGAGGTTTCTTGTCGGACATGGCTGTAACTCGATCTGGCGGGGTAATGAAACGAGGTAGCGACGGTAATGAGCTCAAACGCGGTCTGCGATGCCAAAGCTGCTTTCACAGGTATTGGCTTGATTTATACTGTGCATCGGGGTAACTTCGGCAATGTAAAGATTAGCCGCTGGAAGCGCCATGCTCTCTCTGGGGCCCCGCAATGTAAAGTTCCGCTCGGCAGCCCTGCTTCCCGCGTGGCCTCGATGGACGCTAGGTACCCGCAAGGCACAGGGGGTGATGTGCGGGGACGAATAAGAATAACAGCAAGCATGAACATCTTATATGATAGACTTCAATGACAATCTGCTTCGCGGCCTAAATCTGAACTCACCTTCCAAATCATAGACGCTTTTGACTTGACAGCCACATTCTCCCGAGGTAAGAGTTTTGCAATGAATATGATGACTACTTTTTTTTGAGAACAATTGTTGCAACCCATGCAGATTCCTTCTAGAGGCGCCTTACTGGAACCAGATTCGCCAAGGTGGCACAATTATCCGGGTGACGATCAAAGCCACATCTCTGAATAACTGGCGAGAAAGAGGCGCTCAGCACCGTTATCCCTACGACCCCGATGCGCTTGCACCGGCACTTCCACCACTGTTGCCACTCGGACCGGCTTCCGAGCCTCCCTCTCCTAGATCTCCTAGACAGATCGCTCTAACGGCGTCCTTCACCTCTCCAACACTCCCCTCTATCTCTCGCAGGGCTCTTTTGACCTCCTCCGAGTTTGCCCCTGTCACGGCCACAATCTCCTTGAGCTGGTCGACGAATCCCTCGTACGTTTCTAGCATCCGATCTCGAATGTGGTTGATCAGGATTCGAGCTGTACGTCCATGGTGCACGGCGCCAAATGACCCTGCTGAAGCAGTCGAAGAGGCTGCATCTGCATTGCCGCCTGGATCCGCATCTCCTAGATACAACCGTATCCTTCCCACATTCAACCTCAGATCCCTCTCAACGCCAGCTCTAAACTGAGCGTTGAGAACCATGATCTGGGTAGTGTTGCTGAGCGTAGTCATTTCTGACTTGACTGCCGCTGTCTGGTTTGTGGATGTGCTTGCCGTCCGGATTCGGCTTGCCCAATCGTCCATAGGACCGCAAAGAGGCCCTACACAGGTTGATGACATCCTCGCAAGCTCTTCGCAGCTCAAAGTCGATGCCCTACAGGAGCCAATCAGGAACACGACGAGTGAACACGTGGACAGAACACATACATGCTTGGCCGTCTGAATGCTTTCATCACCACGCAACACCGAGAGAAGCAACAAACCCTCTGGAAGAATGGCCGTGGTACGAGTGAGCATGCTCGTTAACGTGCCTGTGCATCATTAGTTACCACTCTCTTTCAAGTCCAGATGAAAGCCGTACCTGTGACACCTCCACTTGATTCCGCAGGTATCCCGAAGCCAGAAGTCCCGCTCGCCGTCCTCGAGGTTCCCGGTCGCAGGGGTCCCAGGGAATCCCAAGGTTCCCTTCTGGCCAAACATCTGCTGCTGTTGATGCGGTGCGCCACTCTCTCCTTCCAACGTCTTGGCAACCTCCTTCAGGATCAACAAATGTCGTACAAGGAACAAATGCGCATCCAACGGGGTACTTGGTGGGGGTCGAACCTTGATCAAATCTCGGGCGGCGAGAAGAGATAATCGAGTGAGCAGTGCCGCTTCTTGTGCAATGTCTTCAAAGATCGCAGGCTTGTCATTGGATGTCAGAGGCTGAGTTTAAAGGCTATCGGGAGCGGGCTCACCTTGACGAAATCGTGTAATTGAGACAAGATCCACACCATCTTGCGAACGGTTGGGTACCATGTTTCTTGTTGCGTTAGGCTGGTTTTGAATAACCGACTGGCGGTTTCCTTTTCTCGGATCTCCATGCCCGTCTTGGGCTGATTTGCGGCTATGGGCAGAGATCAGGAACTTTATATGGAGAGGAGGCGATGAGGATGCTTACAGACAATCACGTCAGGCCACGCCAGATCCTCCTTCCTTGGCGCGTAATACTTGATGTCGCTATGGAGCAAACTCTGGGCCTTGAAGAACAGCCTCGTCTGCGCATCCTGAAGGACCATCTGCAGCAGGTGCCGGATATGAAGCCTCTTCCCGACCTGCCCGAGTTTCCCTTTCGCCTTTCGTTTGGAACTCAGGCTTGCAGTATCCAGATCGACGGTCAACTCCGAGTCGCTTCCGTCCGATTCATCGTCGTCACTGTCATCGCTGTCGGAGGTGGCATCCGTGCCTGTATCGGATCCCGTCGCCTAGGGAGAACAAGGTTGAGGATGTGGACGTAGATGTGGATATTGGTGCATCGAGAACCATGAGAGCTTGAAGGACAGTGCAGACTTCGCAGAGGGCTGTAAGACGCGCTTCGTGAAGGATTCGGGGTCGGAGATCGTCGTACAGCAGGTCACACAAGTTTCGAGGTATTGGCTAGCAGAATATGAATAATGGGTGGTAGCGTGGGGCGAGATGGCTTACTAGAGTTGATCCTCAGCAGTAATACTGAAGAATTCGCGATAAAGGTTGAATTCATCAGTGCACAGCTGCTTGAGGTAGCTGCATCCCGTCCTCGTCTGTGCTCAAGTGAGTAGATCGCAAGGAGAGAGAAGACCTGCGGGCTTACCAGTTCCACGAGCTCGCTTCTGGTGGGGTCGAGACCACGAATCTCCTCCATGATCCTCGGCACAAGCAAGGCTTTGCGGGTGCTGAAGTATGCAGAATGACATTCCGATAGCAGCGAGGATAGTTCGTCGGGATAAGATCTTGCCCTCCTTTCAAGCTCGCCGAGCCAGGGGCGATACCTTCTTCGCTACTGAAGCGGAAGCGCGTTGTAAAGAAGGTGACCTTGCGCTGTTTGCGAGACGTCCTGTTATAACGAGTCAGACCTTGAGTATATGGCGCTAGTGTTCTTCTACCTTGTCAAAAAGCCTCTTCGAGATGTCTGAGGACAGAGCCCTGAGTGACCCCACAAAGTTCATTTTGATCAAGGTCATGGCCCTCGTCATGCATTGCTGGAATCGCAAGAGATACACTTCTGCCTCCTTGAAGTGACGCTACACGACGATTGTCAGCGTCGAACGAATTGACTAGTAGAGAGAATGTCATACCCTGGATCTCAGAAACTCGATGCAGATATCAACCTTCTCCACCATGTAGAGGAGTCAGCCTGGTAGATCAGCTGCTCGCCAGGGTGGTTCAACATCCTCGGTCGCCATATCGAGCTGCTGGAAGTATTCGAGATATGATCCAATATCATCTGTCAGTTCCACCAGCTTATGCTGCACGTAATGGTCAGGAACTGGCAAGCCATTAGACGTGCAAAGGCTGACCTTTTCTTCCAATAATCGTTCGCAAGCATCTTTTAGACTTTTGCCCCCGTCCTCGACGCTCCTCCAGTTCTCCAGCATAACATCGACATCTTGCTCGATCTCGTCGACCTTGGACAGCAGAAAGTCACAAGTATCCAAATGCTGGGATACTGTAGCGATATGCGCTCTGAAATGGGCTTCTTGGCTGTGGGCTACAGAGCGGTCGATAAGGGCGAACCAGTCGTACAACTGCTGCGTGGTATGGACTGGCTGCTTGGGGGTGGAGACCGTGAAGACCAGCACGATTGACCAGGGCGGACAATGGCGTCGACGGGGCGCGACGATGTAGAAGCCGCTCGAAACTATTCCTATGGGAGTGGCAACTGAGCGAGGTGTCGATGGGCCCTCCTCGTCGTGTTCCTCAGCGCTGAACTGGACATCTTCCCTGAGCTCTTGGTCGTTGTTCAACATCGTCGGATACTCACTTTCAGTGGAAGTGGGACCTTTTCTGACGCTGCCTTTACGGCGTTCACGCTACGTATTTCGAGCTCGCCGAGCGGGGGCCTTGGATTCCCATTCTTCGACACTCAGCGATTGGCGCGGGTTGCGTTGGCTTTAGCGATGTCGGCCTCGATGAATGATAACCGCCATGGGCATTACTCGGCGACTGTAGCAGCGATGAAGGCGGATCTGCGTTGACCGCCGTGGTGGTGCGCTGCGGAAGTTGGACGTCGAGCTCATTGCCCACGATGATGGCAAAGCACCGCGAGCAACCGCGTCCGGCTTTGATGGCGACGTTGATCTTGTTTTCTGACCACCACGACCTCGAGCCGTTCAGGTCGACCAACAAGCTCTCCCGTCTACTGTCATGAATGCATGCTAGAGCCTGTCGATAACAGTGAAACCAGCCGCTCTGCGGCCGTCCACCACATCTTGCTGAGCGGTCACGGCAGTCCTAGCCACGTACTGAAACTGTCTGAATAGACTCAGATGGTTTGGCAACGCTCCTGAAATCTCAAGAACCACGTTTCTCCTACAGCTAAACGGCGCCCGTCTATCCAGTTGCTCCTGTTGTGAATGGGGGCTTTTGACAGTGCCTGTTGCCGAGGTAGTCGCAACCAATGCCTGACCCCCTTCTTAAGCCAGGTGGTACGTTGAACGTCCAGATTGACTATGCTAAACCTCACTTACATGCTGCTCAGTGTGCAAAACGCACTGGCAGGATCCCAAAATAAGCGCCCATCGACGGATCAAACTTGCCCATTGGCTCAACCCAGGACAAAACACGTTGCCCGTTCACTATACAGGAAGGCTAGTTTGCTCATGGAGTCATGAATAGTGAGTGGTTCTGGTCCTACACGAATGGCCATCTATGCTTCGACCCCAACACTCAATTCTGCTGGGAGCAAACTGGAATCTTTTGGGCCTCCCGAAGGCATATCGATTATTTCGCTGTCACGTTTTGCGGAGGGCCGCCTTGACGTAGCCTTCTCGGAATTGTATAAGGACGAGGCTCGAACTCGTCCAGGTCTCTGGCCCTCCCAAAAGTGGTCACATTGATGGAGGGGAAATCAACAGTGTGGCCATCAGATGACCCCTCGACAGTCATCTTCTCTTCATTCGATGCTCTTGGGTTCCTTGTGGATTGATGCACTACTAATCACGTCTTCTTTTTCAGGGCAGAGAAGCAGTAGGCAGGTGCCAACTCTTTCACGACAAAGACCCTCCAGAAACCCCTGAGCATGAAGACGTTGCGCACTGGCTCTGGTAAATCCTGGCTTTGTGCTGGACTTGTATGATTTAGCGGTTCCGAAACCTTCACAAGGCCATTGGTATGTACGACATTATCTCCCCAGGCAGATGTATATCAACTGGCTATCACTATCAGCTTCTATTTTAACCCGTTCGGGGCAGCGGAAGGCAAAAAGGCGACTTTCGAGCTTCGACATCAGGCGGAAGCTTGTGGCGATCATCGCAAAGGTACCGTCCTAACTGCAACCACAATGAGCTCGGAGAAAAGAAGCACAATGTCAATGGGCCCTTAAAGACGGTATCAAACGACCGTCGACGGTGATATGAGTCTCTTGATTTGTTTCCTCCTCCTTGACCCCCACCCACCAGCAAGATGAGCACTGATTCATTCTTGGAGGTTGCGTCAAAGGAGGCGACGTATTCCACAGCGTTTATCGTGAGTCGAGCGCATCGGGTTGTTCTTCGTCACTTGCTGACGATATCACACCAGGCAATGCCTGGTAAGCAACTGCGCGTCCTTCCAGTGGAAACCAGAGGAGAGGCTAAAGAGAACGTGAACAGTCGCAGGGCTTGCAGTCGTTGTGCGTATATCTTCATATCACTCATCGAAGTAGCCCCTAATTCCCAGACTCTTGTTCCTGTAGATCTTCGAGTTCTTCCAGACCCTGGAGCTCGAGGTATGCACATGTCTGATCCTCCGTGTTTCCTTCGGTACGCTAATCCAGCGTCTTCGCTATTTTTTAGTCCAAATACATCTGGACGTCGCCGTGGCATAGTGTGAAATGGCTCTACTATCTTAACCGAGTCGCCCCTGTATGCCTGCTCATTTCTGCGCTGTGCTGTAAGTGAACTCTCGAAGTATGGTCAACCTGAGCTTGGCTGAACTGGTTGTAGATGCCCTCGTCGAGAGCCCATCTCTATGGGTAAGGGTAACTTGCGGTTTCAGTCGATTCATGCTAACACCCCTGTCAGACATGCAAGTCAATCAACATCTGCATGTGCAGTTAGTCCATTACCCACCTCCACCAGGCGCTGGCTGACATTCCCCCCCACGTAGCGTTCATTGGGTCCTGTCATCTCGTCTCTGAAAGTGCGTCGGCCCCACCTGCCTGTTGCGACGGCCACTGAAAACCCGGTTCCTACGCTCTAGTGATCCTCTATCTTCGTGTATGGGGCTATCTCAGGACAGAGTCGCAAACTGGGTGCATTCCTCATTGGAAATCTTATCGCGAGTGATGCCTTAGACGTTTGCCAGAGGCACCACATTGAGCTTGATTCAAGGCGGTATTCAGTGCTGGCGTGGTCTGCATCTCGCTGTACCTCTCTGCTGGGGAGTGTGAGTCAAGTCTTTCATGAATATGAGGGTCATCTCATAGAACCGATGCCGTGTTGGTAGGGGGCCCTATGACCACGATAGGCTCAGGCTGTATCACTCACTCAAGAGGAACGAAAGATTACCTGATCACCCTTGTCTTCGCTCTGCTGCTCTACAGTGGTCTGAGTGAGTGCCCAAACCGCTTGCCTTCTTTTGACGTTGCCTAACATTGTTCTTTATATAGCGGTGATGGTGCTTTGTGTCTACTTTGGTGTTCGATACTACCGCGCATCGAAACCAGGCCCACTCCTCGTTGTGTTCTACCGCGACGGGACACTTTACTTTGTGGTTGTCGTAGGTCCGTGCTCTTGTTTTATCTACTCCGGGAAGCTGCCTCTTATACTAACCTGTTACACCACTCTAGCAATGTCCGTCACAAACGCGATCATTGCGCTGTTCATTCCAGTACGTGTATTTCTCTCTCCGCCTGATTACTCAGCTAAACCCTATTCTTGACATGATATAGCGATTCTCTCGTTTCGTTATCACAATGTACGTTTTTGCCTTTATGCTCGCTGTTCCTCACTATCTAACCGTGATACAGTCCCTACAGCATGATCATGACTGTGATCTGCAGTCGGATGGTCCTGCATCTCAGGCAGATTGCACATCGCACCGAGAATCAGAGCTTTGGAAACAGCGATCTTCACTCCTCGAATACTGAACGCCCTGCTACATTGGCTTGGGGAAGTAAAGTAGCGCGAAACTACACCCAATGAAACCTTGGCATCTTTCCTCCATCGAATGTTAGCAATGAATTCGCATAGCGCGCGTGTTCGGATGTAGCGGCGTTCTTCGTGTTTCGTGATTGGAATTCTGGTTTACAGGAGGCGAGTCCTTGGCCATCGGCCCCCCATTTACTCCTGGCATATCTGAAAGTCGACAATCCATCAGTGCGCGACTTGTAGGAGCGAAACTGTCTGCCCTCAAGAATATGTACGCAGCAAGATGGAGAATGGCTGTTACTATCCTCGAAACAAGTGCTTCCCTGAGCTGTCCATTCGCGCAAATGACGAGACCCATAGCAGGGGGGCGGTAAGTTGTGTGACTGACTCCTGTGCAGAGGTCCAATCATCATCGTCGCCACCGGATCCGCTCAACCGGCCAATTTGGATCAATATCTTTCTTAACCTTCCCTGGGCGTCTTTCTACTTTTGGCCGATGAATACCCAAGTGATCACTGATGGGCAAGACAAGATGCGGGTATCCTTGACACCTGTGCCTCTCGGCGCAATGCCTACTCGCTTTACATTGGTCCATATAACACAAGGGCAGTCTTGACAGATTTTGACATCGCTTGGATTTCCCCCGCTCTCTTTTCCTTTCCAATGGAGCCGGTTCTCCTTGAAGATGCTGCTCAGGTTTGATGGGTTCGAATATCAATATTGTGAGTGCCGTCCAACTCGAGAAAAGTTCGGCGTCTGACTTGAAGTAGTCGACAGCTGGTAGGTCGACTTCTCTTCCCGATGTATATTATCCCATTGATTCCGCTTCGCCAGCCGTTTCGATGACTCTACTGGTGTGGTGGCCTGTCCCGGCTCTCGCATATCAGCAATATGGATAAAAGCTTCGCTACAAGGTCTTGGAGTTCTTCTCAACGCTGGAGCTGGAGGTACGTTTGGCACCTAGGTGTGCCTGTAAATTGGACTCAAAAGGCGCAACAAGATCGCACACATCTGGTTCGCTCCATGGACGTTGATGAAGGTTCTATACTTTGCCAACCGTCTACTCCCTTTTGTGTTTCTTCCCATTTCAATCCTATGTACGTCCCATTCAGCAGTCTTCTCTCTGTGCGGGATCTGAAACCGTATAGATGACGTTGTTCCGAGGCCATCGCCATCCGTATGTGTCCCTCCTTCTTGTCCAAGCTCTTCAATCAACGCGGGGGGTACCTAGGCATGCAAGGTGCTGGTCGCTACACCTGTCCGTAAGGTCTAGCTCACTTCACAACCACTGGGGCGCCCATCTCATGTTGTCACTTGTCTAGTCGGTTTGGCATTCTGCATTATGCTCTCTGAAGGGTCGTTTCATCTGTCTAGGGGGCTCGCATGCAATCCTGACGCTACACCTCCTTCATCCAGTCATGCTCTACGTGAGGCTATACGCTATCTCGGGAACGAAAACGATGGCTGCGAATATCTTGACGATTAATGGCCTCGGTGAGTTGGTTGTCCGATGGATCGAGGCCAACCTTTGTTGACTGGGCGTTATCAGACCCTCGCGCTCACATCCACGACCTTACTCTGTCTCTTTCATCGCCCAAGGGTCATGTGAGTCTGCTAGTCCCTTGCGTAACAAACAAGACTGACTCTCTTCTCCGCAGGGGGTCCCTCGCCTTTCGATAGCATTGTTGGTTGTGTCCAAAGAGCTAGCTCTGGCATGATCTTGGTCGTAATCGGGTTTTGCGTCCCTTCTTTACAGCGGACTAGGTGCGCTACTGCACACCCGTTCTGCAGCCTCAGCTGATCGCCATCGTTCCTGAAGTCGCTATGTGCCTCTCGGTATACTTTGGAATTAAAGTGTACTGGGCGTCAAGAAAGACAAACCGTCTAATCAAGGTCTTCTACGAAGATGGCACCTACTACTTCATCAGTCTTGCAGGTAAGGCTAGGCCCAACTGACTTCCTGGGCGTTCTTGCTCATATGCCGCATCACAGTGATGGCATTGATCAATGTCGTTGGCGCTTTATGTCTTCCAGTAAGATCTTGTGTTTTCTCCTCTTTACATTGGGTGAAGCTCATCTCCTTCACCCTTAGACCCGGTTCCAGTCATTGGTTGGCCCGTGCGTCCTCCAGCTCTAGGTTTCAAAACATAGAGGCTAACGATTTGCCAGCCCTCAAGCTGTATTGCACAGTATCCTAGCCACTCGGATGGCTCTTCGCCTCAGAGACCAGGCCAAAGGGGATGTGAGTATCAATATGAGTGCCGACTCTGGTATTGGGAGTGGACTACGTTGGGCTGCAGCTCCCAGTCAGGGACAATTTTTCAGTAGCTTTGACTTCACCTTCAAAGGCGACCCGTAACGCAGGACGAAACGAAATTATACTATCCTTTACACACAGGCCCTCTACTCTGCTACTGTCTACTTTTGAAACGCTTCATCCCTTTGATCACAAGACAATCCCGCTGGGCGCAAAGCTCATCATCCGAATTCCATCTAGTTTTCCCTCCGTGTTGCGAGCGACGATGGAATCGTGTCCGCATTTCGAGGCGGCAACGTGCAGCATCGGTCCCCAAAAAATCTCTATTTGCCGCCGTCTCCGTGAAGAAACTGTTCTTTGCTCTGGTAACAACCATATCCGCCTCAATGAGCGCCTTGATTGCCCGAAGAGCCCATTGAGAACACCCCCAACGCCGAGGGTGACCTCGTAGTGGTTTAACGTCATCAGGGGAGTAGTTTTTCCGCCCTACAGACTGCAGATACATGAATTGCTTCAGGTCGGACATGGTTGTTTTGAGGTCGGGAAGGGGAAGGACGCAGAGAAGTCTCTCTGATGACTCGTCTTGCAGTAGGGTCCGAGAACAGTGGCTTTCCATGTATCCATCTTCTCCCAAGTAGCCTTCTTTTTGAGTAACGATGTGAAACATCTGGACTGGACCGCTTGTGAGGGTCTCCCCCTTTTCCGTCGCCACCAGAGCCCAGTGATATAAGGTGGGCATGCCGATATCGTATAGGGCGAGATAGAAAGCGAGCATAGTGAGGAGAATAGCTTGGAGGTTGATAGTTGGACGAAAAGGAGAAGAACCCTCAAAAGTTTCAGCTTAGCAATGACGAAAAGCCGCAGCTCACGATGCTGCGGCAAAGCATTGGCCCATGTGCATTGGTGGACGCGGGTGCAAGCTATGGGTGCTAATTGGGCTCCAGGTGGTGAGCGGGCTGGAGATGCTTTTCAGGATCTGACATACTTGGCCTGAGTCACCCCGCCTCACCTCAAAATGGCCGTTTGCCACTCGCTATCGTGGTCGCATCCCTTGCTACTACCAGACACCCAAGATGTTGGATGGAGTTCGTTGAGATAGGATAGGGGGGTGTGTGTACTTGGCATCACGGCAAATCCCGTATACGATCCTGATCACTGGGCGCTTAGTCCCGTTGAACGCCTCAATGGACGACTGTCCATAAGATTAGAACGCGTTTCTAGATTCTAAACCTAAACGGTAGATATGCTGGCGTCCATTTCGTGACGAATAAAGTAAACGCCGTCAAGAAATGACAAGTGCGACCCCATCTTAGATTCTGAGTCTTGAAGAGCGTGCCCCACTCTCCAGATGTTGTAACCGATTCTAAACGTCGCCCTTTCCAAATCGGGGCGAAACGCTTACGAGAAAGTTCCATTCAACGCATCGTCCTTCCGCACGTCCCAGCAGCCATTGTGTCCAAAGGCCTCTCCTCTCTGACCTGTTGTCACACTTCTCTCACTCTAAAGGATAGTATAATGACCTGAAGATCTCAGGGCATCCGGTGAGATGTAGTGATTTGGCCCGAAATGCACCAGACGTCAAGGGGGAACGGTTTGTTGTTGTTTGTTTTTGTAGCGACTTGGCGCGGGAATTTATTGAGTCTTTCCCTTTCCAGAACGGCGGGTACGACATCACCAAAAGGCGGGCAACATTTTAGTGCATTTTGGCACATTGCAAGGGCATGTTTGCATTGTCAGGTAGAGGCTAAATTTAAATGTCGATTTTACGTCTACAATACCCATCGTTGCCTAGAAATGCGGCGTCGGGATGACGCGCGACATCGGTGATGCGCGTCCTCCCCGAGGCTTCTCTCGTGCCTGTCGCCTCGTCGAACGCCGTGTAACATGTATTGTGATGATGCTAGAAAGCCTTGTATGCGTTGTAGAAAATCCGAACCCTCATATAACAAGGCAGGGATGGTGAGAGATATGGGACCGTACAGGCTTGACGATATTTTAGTGCATTTTCGCACTTCGCAATGCGCCCAAGCGACTTCTAAATGCGGGCTCCGCATTTTGATCCGCAGTGCAGCCTTCCAATGATACGCTCGTATGACAATGCGGCGAGAAGCTCACAATGTGCCAAAATGCACGAAAATGTTTCCCGCCTTTTGGTGATGGAGGCAACTGAAGGAGCTCTTACGGACTACCCGCTTTTTAACGATGCATGCATACCAAATAAGGTGTATTCAGATATGGACAGACCTGCTGAAAGCAAGATGGATCCAATGCGCTTGCGAGCGTCTTCTGCCATGGCTTGAACACGCTTAGCCATCGTGCCGCCTCGCTCCTGCTTTCTTGTCCCAGATCTGTCCCAGTGGTTAGCGGCGAACCACGCCTGTTCTTGTATGATGGCTTCCTTGAACTCTTACGTGGGCCGGGATGTTACATCTAACTCTTACTGCACACGTTGTTGATCCAGTTCTTCAGAATGCCGTAGCTTGGATGGCCCATAATGTCGGAAATTCTGACCATGTCGTTGATCGCCGTTGATCGCTGTTGGAACGGTGGTCTCCAGCCCCGTCGTTGGAACAAGACCCAGAAGCGTTGGAACACCTGGATCAACGCCTGGATCAACGCCAATTCAACGGCTGGGCAGTGGCGCTCGGCAAGCCGTTGAAATGGCCCATTTTGCGTTGGCCAGCCGTTGATCCTGTGTTTGCCGAGATCACCGTTGGAACGGAGTTGTCAGAATCTCTGACATTAGTCTTTACCGCTGTCTCTACTTGCCTATGTCAAGAGTCAGCGCCGTTCCGCTGTTCCTTGATGGCTTGAATGAGACAAGGTGAGACACTGGGACACTTTTAGCAAGAAGGTAACAGGGTCGTTTGCCTCAGGTGGACGATATGGTCGAACTTGTAGGTAATGATTGCAACTTGAATTTACCCATTAGGGGGATTCGCGATCACGCCAAACCGTGTGTGTGTGTTGGCGTGCCCCGTTTGGAGCCTTCATTTCCGTTTATGATTGTGAGCTGTTGCCACGACATTAGAGGTGACACTCTGACGGAGCTTCGCAGCACAACCGAGCCTTTGACCAACAGATCGGTTTGCTCAGGGTTGGCCCGGGTTGGCACCTTGTCTCATTCGGACTGAAACGCCGGTAGCAGACAAGATCTGGGGACGCTTCAGTATTTTTATCCCAAAAGCCAATAGCACTGGATGCATTCCCTTGGGGGAAGCAACCAGGACCCAGGGCCTCACAGTGGCAAGGTCCGTTAGACGCGGACTTCGTGCTCCATGCTAAGTGCTTTCTCACTATCAAATCTGGAAGCGTGAGAAAGTGAGGGTTCGCCAATGGCAATGGTCCTCAGGGAACATAGAGAAGGGAGGGTGAGCCGCTTAGTGCATGCCATTGCTGGCGGTGAGCAGGTTGGAGACCCTATAGAGCTGCAAAGGCTGACGCTACTGCCGACGCCATACGAGTGGCGGTGCGAAAGCATACCCTCCAAATTCGAATCGATGAGTGGCTCTGTGTTTGCGTCGTGGTCCTTTCTGGTCATGTCCAGAGTACCAGGGGGCATAATGGTCTCCCATAAGACAAGGACGTGACGGCGGTCCGAGCTCAAGGCTCAATGTCGCGATTCTAAGCCCGCTTCGGCATGTTAATGTAAATACAGCTAAACAAATGTCCCATCACTGAGGGCCAGAGGGCTGGCAAAACCCCTCCACCCAGCGGTTCCCACTACTGCACAGTAAAACGAAGCCTTTAATCTGCAATCAACCGACCAAGCCTCGATTTACCCATTTTGAGTCGATTTTCGCCCTCCTTCTCCTCGTTCCCTCCTTGGCGCTCGAAGTGGGATCCGGCACCAATTTTCGAGCAGGACAGATGAATGCCACAAGCCATGGGCGGGTTCTCTCCGCTGAAAACCCCTAGGAATTCAGGCTCCTCACTCACAAACGCCACTTGTTTCTGCTCGCCATAAAACACCATCTCCGCAAAACCTAGCTGCGCTGGAGCTCGTCCTGCCGCCGCTCAAGCACGTTGGTATGCAAGCACTCTCCCCGTTAAATTTTAGCGCTTATTGTCTCGCAGTCCTTGTTAGCGGATTTCAATACACACGGAGCGCTTCAGGAATTCCTGTCTGGAGCCACGAATTAGACTTAGCCCCTCGCATCCACCTGGCTGTTTCAACCCCTAGGTCTTGACAGAGAGGATTTTGGGGGGGTGGGGTATTCAGTAACAAAGATACAATGTAATGGGTGTTTCACGGTGCAGGTGAGGGTTACGGGCTCTGCAGTTGCTCCTGACCTTTAGTGCTCTAGGGCGTTGCTAGGCTCTCAAGTCCTCCACCGCAGAACCGCCACTCTACCACAGAACCGCCACTTTCCCCGCATCCATCGCATCCGTCCTGTCAGCGATATTTTCCACCCGCAAACCCATATTCGACGCTGCGTTCATAACGCTTGTCTCGACCATCGTTTCTTCGACAAAAGCATGCCCACGTGTCCCGTCCCTCCTCAATCGCCCATCTTCGTATCACTCGGGGCCGTCCCCCTGTGTTCACGTCGCTTACCCTCTTTGGACAGCTGCCCAGCTCCCGTCGCCATCAGGTCCCTAGCTGGCAGCGCCGAGCTCTCACAAGACCCGCAGCCGGGCTACCCCACCAGACCATCCCGGGACCCAAACGCCCTCTCTTATGACCCCAACTCGCGGGCGCAGCCATTGGAGCAGCATGGCATGGATATAGACCGCCTTCGATCGCCCTCTCCCCTCATCTCGACGCCTGTCAGTGGTGAGTATCACCCCTCGTTTTAGCAAGGTTTCTAACATACAACAGGCTACAGATACTACAGAAGCAGTATATTGTCTACATCCCCAAATCACATTATTAAAGCTCTCGGAATATGTCTGGCCCACTTCCTGGTTCCCGTTGCATCAGTTCGTGATCACACCGTCACCAAGCTGGTGTCGCTGCAGGCGTGGCGATAACGAGTCCGGCGTTCCATATACTGGATCGTCAGATCGCCTAGCCCAGTGGAACGTGCGTTCAACGTTTCCCTCCTGACGCTGGTGTTCGAACACCCGTCACAACCGCGGCTCTCTTTCCCTTCCGATTAGTAGCTAGTTACCCCCTTCAACAAATATTATACGCCCCTATGTTATGCACCCGACCGTTGGTGCGAGACTGCGACGCATGCTGCATGAATCCTACCCGAATCGGACGCACCATCAAGTTGCAAACTGTTGCAGAAAAAGAAGCTGGCAAAGAAGTCTGCTAGTCGTGAGCTCCGTTGGCTGCAGAGCGCGAGTGTCTTCTACTAGTCGGCAGGATAGCTCGTTCTCTCCCGTCTTAAACTGAGTGCCGCCTGCCGTTCGGCCTGTTGCTATATTTGCAACTGTGTATCAGACAGCCTTGCCTTTGTGTCCACTCCACCGATACCTTCCATACAAGGCAACAGAAGTTCCGTTCCGTTAGCATCGCTTCTTCCAGTAATCATAAAAGGAAAAGGGATAGGGAATTCCCATGAAATCCCATTTTCACTATCCTTATGGAGGACTTGTGGCCACATGTTGCCCTCTTCGAAATGGCGGTATCGCTTACCGCTTAGCCTTCGGGTTTCGCTCCCCCCCTTTACCCCAACTCTATTTATAACACAAACCGCCACCGTCAAGTCCTGTTGAGGTTTTTGCTTTTATCCGGTCGTCGATGAGTTTGAAATGATTGGTTAAGTAAAGAGGACCCCACTTTGCGGGTGTAGGATCATCCATAATGCCGACTGGCAAGGTCTTCAAACTTTCCTGGTCAATATGATGGCTGCCGACTGATAGGCTATCGACCTCACCCGAAACTTGGGTTGTCATTTCCCAACAATACGGGAAGTATGCTTGGAAAGGTCGTGCCCACCGTTCCTTCGCCACCTAGAACCTGATAAGATCTGGGCAAGGTATGAAGTGGTAAAAGTTCCATTAAATATCAATCAATGAGCCCTCTCCCAAAATCAAACAGGATCACCTGTATAATAATTACCCTTTTCGAGACGACTCAATGCCAACCTACGTTTGCCGTCTGATCTTCTGGCCGTCACTTCGGATGGTGCCTTCCATCCTTCTCCCTGGTTTCCATGCTCTATTCTTGGGATCTCATCAGCCCGCTTTCAGGTCTGAATCATTCTTCCCGGCCTCTGGATGGAGATCACGTTGAGTACATAATTAGAGGTGTATTATGTATCCCTTTTCAGCAGGTGGCTACGAAACTCTTTATACATTCCCTTGCCAGGCACTTATAACGTCTGGTAGAGGACCATAGCATGCGGGACGGGTTAACCGAAATTAAATGGTTTCAGCAGTCAAGGATCCAAGGGAGGTTCAGCAAACGCAAAAGAAATCTCTGATACGTTCGCGTCGGGCTTCGACTCGACAGTGCGTACCTAAGTCGCAGCTGTTTTCCGACGCATCAGGGACTCTACACAGAGAAGTATCGGTATGGAAAATGATCCACGGACACAAGATCACGAATAGATATCGCAAGGAGGAGTTAAACTTTGATGCATGGTGTTTCGAAAGCATATTTATGATGAGGGGGGTTGGTGCTGTAACTGCTGTTGCCGTTTTCGAAGTCCGACCCGGGTGCTGCCCATTTTCTGCAATCGATGGTGGCTGCGCTTTGGCTGCGTTCCTGTGCAATGTGCCCAGAACATGTATACGATCTGCAATGTAAGTGGAATTCCCTCTTTGTCTAACCTCGGCCAAGTCGTAATGACGAAATTGGGGAAGTAAACGACCCACAGTGGCAGTTGTGAACCTTCTGAATCGAGGGCCTTCAAGCATCAACGTGCTGGATTGTACACGTTTTAAATACTGTAGGCATGGGATTCGAAGATCGAGCCCTTCACATAACCTTAACGGATGCATGGCGCCCTGAGGAAGCGCTCATCTGCAGGGACCTTGTGATCTGGGCTCCTTTTTGGTCTTCGAGTATCCCTTTTGCTATAAGAACGGTCCAACACAGAATCCTTACACCACAACACATTCCTGCGTCGTTTGCGCACATACTTGTCGCTGACAGTCATGAACTCTGACTACAATCCTCTGGATTCTTACAACGACTCAGGCATCAACGAGATTGGGATGTATAGCATTGACGCCTCCGACTTTAGTTCTGGGAACGAGCTTATGGTGGGTCTCATTCCTGCTCAACTGCATCACATTCTTACGCATAGCAAAATTTAGCTCCCACGGGAGTCCTTTGAGGAGGAATATATCTCCGTCTCTACAATTTTTCATCCAGGGAGCGCAAGTGGTGACCGTACCAGCGGACTGCGTGGTGTGCTCGGGGGACGGGGTTGTTCTTTTACGTCAATGCACAAGTCTTGTCGTTGGCTGGACCCCATACATTTCCATTGACTCCCATGCTTCGTGGGTGGCTTCTTGCCCCCGGACCCATCGCGCAAGTTCCAGAAAGCGCAGTCATCTTAACATCATATTCTGCGCCGTTTACGGTATCCCATGTGATGCTACTGCACCCAGTGTCGCAGATATATGCCACTCTGTGGACCGGATGCCACCTGAACGGCCTCGATCCTGCGAGGATTATACAGAAGGGCACCCCTCTGTACACGCTACTTATGACGCGGCATGTACCACACCATCCTCTGATGGTCTACTCGACAGCTGCGCACCACGGAATGGAAATCCCTTGCTCAGGATGCATCGCCATATCTACTCGGCGTGGGCCTAGAGGATATTGACGATGCATCCGCATGCAGGATGGGGCCATTGTACCTCAAACGGCTCTCTCTCCTAAACGCGAATAGGGTCCGGACCCTCAAGTGCATCGTCCCTCAACAGTATCCCTGCCTTCCACACCCTTAACGAGGCGGCGGAAAGGATGTTCTATAGCCATACAGAAAGCGATGGGCAAAGATTGGGCGTGCATCGTCACGCAGCTCACATGGGACGCCAAGTCGAGTATGACTTTCACCTCACTTACCAGTTCGCGAGTCTCGAGCTGATTGGTTTTACCTTTTTTCGGCTCGTCCAGACATATCCCCCCATTTCATCAGAGACACCTGTTACCGCGCAGGCGAAGGCCTCCCCTGTCAAGAATGCAGGATGAACTGGAATGACTGTGCGGATGCCATCGCGAAGCAATGGGCGCGGGTCGAGGTTCGTCTGCGACTCCATCTTTACTCTTTCGTATGCGTTGAAATAACACCTCCAGTTCACGATCTAGACATCCGGGTATGGGAGGATGTCAACGATACATTATTCTTTTCCCTGCATATTATTTTATATATATATCAACGTTAGCGTTTACGTATCCCGTGTACATGCTGTCCAGGAGGACAGCATGTACACGGGATTACTTAACAAAGATGGAGGTCACCCTTGGACCTGAGCGACCTCCGTCTCTGCTAAGTACTCTATGTCGTTCTTACCTTCTGCATATGCCCCCTATGTATTTTCAGTCAACGAGTTTCTGTATCTCTGTATCTGGGATGAAATATCCCTTCACGTGCATGTATTTCACGCTGAACGTTTCCAAACCTTGCCCTGTAAATAATCCAACCTTTGATATCCAGCGCTAGGGAGACCCAGCGCGCTTCCAGAGAGCTTAAGCTTCGGTTGTTCGTTCTCGAATACCGCATGCAGCACTGACGGCTATGGCGCTGTCTGTTTGGGGTTTTCAGAATTTGCGCCATCCCTAGATCATGGCTGATGCTGAACTTCGAAATAAACTTCACCTTCACCTTCCAACACATTAAATCTTCGCCTTCCTGAACCGATGTATCGAAGGCTACACAGCGAGATTGCAGGCGATGCTCTTGCTACAGTGATCATCTACGAGATGTTCCTCACCGATCTCGCTGTGCTATTCAATACAGGCACTCACTACCCTCCTTGCCAGGATTTGGCAGCCTCGGAGCGTCACTGGGCTGTTTGGTACCACACAGGCCAAGAGGCCAAGTGTCGTTAGCTCTCTTCGCGATTCGAGGGAGGTGCAAGGCCCCACCCAAGGCCAGAACCAGCATTTATCAGATTGTCCAATTCATCAAACTGCGTGAGATCGGTGCTTCGTTGGGGCACAGCGATTATCAGCGTTCACTGCAGCTTTCCTCCCGACTTCATCACTGAGTGTAGATCCCTTGGTGATCGACATGGCGTCTACTATGCGCCTCCGCACTGCACCCATCTTATTGGGGCTGAATGGAAGTGATCAGGCGCGCCCAACCCTAGTATAAGTATGCGAAGTCTTGACGGTTCAGTACTCAGAGCTGGTCTCAATCCCCTCCTTCCCCATTCCTTCCAACTGCAACTTTAAGATCAATCAAACAAAAATCATGTCCCTTAACCTGGTATGTGCAGATCCTCTGTGCCAAAGAACTTTCATCTTATGGATTCTTTCCCATGAGCTGCTGAAAATTGCCGCTGCAGGTGCCACTCTACTGAGCGCTTCACCACCTGCTTTTGCCGTCCCAGTTCCAGGACCAGTAGGGCTCGATGTCAGTCAGCTTTTTCTCGAGAGAGCTCTGGCACCTCTCGAAGCCCGTGCCGCAGGCGGAGGCTTAGCCTGCCACTCTATCACTGCTGAAGAGTTTCAAAAATGTATGCATCCGTTTCACCCGTTGCAAACTTATTCACCCCAAGCGGCTTCTGCTCCTAGTTTCTGGCTGGGGTAAAGTTAGGAAGTACGCTGAAGAGACCTGGGGAAGCTCGGACGCAAATTATGGTGCCAATCCCAGTCAATACCCCGATAGCTCCCTACGGGCATGTACCAAGGGTCCAACTGTACCTATTACATTTTCAGGTACTAATTCCTCTTGGTGATGCTCATACTTCTCGCTTATCATTCCAAATCTTTTAGAACCACCCAGGTGCAATGATATAGAGGCAGATCTCAGAGGTAGCTCGGTTGGAACCGACTCGGCCATTGAATACACAGTGAAACAGGGTTTTTAGTCAATCGTCCACTTGGACTGTGACAGGTGAATTTGTTTGGAATCGCCTATGATACGTACGTGTGCTAACCGAGCTGTGCAGACGCATCCTCTCTCACGGTTGGAGCAAAGTTCAGCATCACAGTCACAGTCCCGGGAGTGACAGGTACTGCCGAAACCTCGATCGGGACAACAATAACGAACGAGCGATCGTCATCGTAAGTTATCCCCGTCGCTTCTTTGGATGTTCTAACACTATGAAACCTTTGCTGCAGATTCGAGACAAGTGAACAACGTGAGGAGCAGTTCAAGATAACCCTCAAGAACGACGACGGGAAACAATGCTCTGTAAAGCAGGCCACCAAGACTTGCAGCGCTACAGGCAAAGGCGATGCATCTATTGTTGCTGAAGGTTTCTTCTGGTTCTTTTTCCGTGAGAAGGTACGTCTTCCATTTGGACTTGTGCAAACGCAGCTACAATAAAACGTTCACAGCGCGAGGTGAAGGGCCACCCAGAATATGGTTCCCATTACCATTGTACGTGAATGCACAATTTTTGAGGAGTGGGACTGCAAATAATGTTGATTCTAAAGGGGCAGCTAATATCGCTGAGGTCCTCAACGAAGAAGAGAGGACGACACACATGATGTTCCAAGGGCCTGTCAGCGTCAAGTCCTCCACGGTTTACGACACCAATTGCCATAAAATTGAGTCCAAGAAGGTGTAGCTAGCTGTAGTTCGCCATGCCCCTTATAAACTGGATACACAGCCAAGGAACAATTGACAACTTGAAGGAAGAATGAAAGATTTTCAACTGAGGGACTGAGGTGTTGTTTGCGTTTCCTTTAACATGTGTTCCGTATATAAGCGCCCAGCGACAATGGAGAGTGCCCTTGTCAACCAAGGTATGTGTCACGAGGAAAGAAGGTTGAATTATGAATGTGAGAGCAATGTGAGAGCCAAAGTATCTGAATTAAACTGTAGTCGCCTCGTTATCGGTCCCCGATACGGTCTGGAGATCGAAGTCCGGAAGGATTAGGACAAACGATGCACGCTTGCCCTTGAAAAGTGTCCAGTCAGCTCAAACACGCGAAGTAGATGACTAGGAACACATAGTGCATGACCCAACGAGCACATCTGTGTGGCACTGCAGCCATCGTCCCAGTATCACTAGATTCACCCAAACGAATAAAGAAACCTCACTGTCCGATCTTCGACTTCAAAGTCCATATTCTTATCGTTTTTGAGGTTGACGTGAAAGTTGAGGATACCTTTTCCTCGGCGTTTCTCCATGTCCCGAACCATCATCTCCAGCTCGTCCCCTCCTCGTTCCGTGATTGTCCCACCGCAGCGCATCACAGCCCAGTCAGGTTCAATCTCCAATTTTCCCGACGTCAATTCATAGTCTCCTCCCTCTTACTCTCCTTCGTGTTCCTTGGAGCCTCGGTGGACTTCCCACCGGCTCTCGATATATAAATCCATATGAACGATGAGGATCTCGCACCCGCAATGCTTGACGGCGGGCGCCAGATGGGCGAGTCGAGCTATATCACAGGGCTCACTGACCTCGCATATCTTAGTGCTGTTGTCATACTTTCCATCCAGCTGAACGACAATGTAAGGTGGCGCAAGCTTGACTGTGGCTTCGGACGTGCCGGACCAACCACCGCGCAACAACCAAGCGGCAAAGGCGTTCGCGATGGTCTTTTTGAATTTGCTGGTCGAACCTCTTGTAATGTGAGAAAGATCTTCGAGGCATCCAAGAATTCCTGTTAGGTATCACGCACGTTGATGATTCGATCAAAGGACGGGGAAGACGCACTTTTCGCATTAGCATTGGCAGAATGTGCCTTTGATGGCTCAACGTAGTCATCAGTAAACCTGCGGATCACTTTTCCCACTTGCCCAAGTGGAAAAAGTGCCAAAAAGGGGCCTAAAAGTGGCGAAAAGTGCCAAAGATGGAAAGTCCGAAAGACAGGTACCCTTTTCGAGAAAGTGATACAAACATATTGTACATGAGAAATAATAAAAAGCGGCGAAGGTGCCGAAAGGTGCCGAAAAGTGCTTGGTTGGTGTGGTGAAGCACCCTTCCCTTTCAGAATGTTCAACTAGGCACAGCACAGGGCTCTTGATGCAAGCCTATTTATGAAACATAGAGCAAGAGTGCGGATTCTAGAGGCCTCCTCCAGGCCAGTGGTTGCCTCAGGGACGCTGTCCGAGCAAAGTTGCAGTACCCATTCACTCGAGTCTTTCATTCATACATTTACATCGATGACCATTTTAGTGGTAGTTTGAATATGGTATATACGAATATATACACCCTACATGACATTCAGCGATCTTTAACAGCCAGAACGAGACTCAGGAACTACGAAAAACCCTCTTCTAGCAAGAGCGCATCTCCCCTTTCTCCACTTTCCACTTGCCGACTTGCCGGAAGTGAGAA
The DNA here is from genome assembly GCA_020736565.1 of Coprinopsis sp. MPI-PUGE-AT-0042. Lineage (NCBI taxonomy): Eukaryota > Fungi > Basidiomycota > Agaricomycetes > Agaricales > Psathyrellaceae > Coprinopsis > Coprinopsis sp. MPI-PUGE-AT-0042. The sequence continues at coordinate 70,964 of JAHBOF010000243.1, read as the reverse complement.
AGTCGGAAAAGGCCGAAAGTGATCAGTAGAAATACTGATGTATCCCGCTGTGACAGGACGATACGCGTCCCAATACTCAAAGGCAGACAGATCACTAGAGGTTCCATGAAGAGGGAGCAACATGTGTGAGTGGCTTGAAAGCGGTGGGAGTAAGTAGAGGTGAAATTAGAGAGCAACTTGTCCTTTGAGGAGTTTTGAGAGCCTCTTGTCAACCTGCGTCTTTCGGAACAAACATCACCTGTGGCATGACCTCGAGGCGAGAACAAAGGCAAGGATGCATCCCAAGGACATGCTCCCGATGCGTTGTATTATTCTGAATGTGAAAAAAATCGTTGCGCTAGCCAGTGAGGTTGGACGGTACCCCCTGCGTCCTTCGAAAGCCTGTATTCCTGACCGAAATTCCCTGCCTTGTACGGCCAGGTTTGTTCATCTGGCCCCGACGTTGTTGGAGGGTAAAAGCCCGATTTTATTGAGCATGCACCTACGCTTCACATACAAGAACGATGAGCCCGTGTTTGTCAATGACTGGTTTACGTTACTGATCTCCAGCAGCCTCAGGATCCGGCATTTCTCCAGGAGCCTATCCGCCCCGTACCAGAATGAACTAGATCAGCATGTGTCCCAGATTCAGCGATCTCAGTGCACGACTCAGCACCCACATTCGAAGTTAATTGACTGGCAGCGAGGTCATACTACCTATGGCGCAGTGCTTGTCAGCTCTCGAAAAGAGAAGCGAAAGGGAAGGTAGATACCGAGTAAGGGAGCCCGACGCACATCATGAAAAACCTGGATCCTTGGCATGGTCATAGAATTATTGCATAGCATACAATGCCTATAGCATTATTGTATAGGCATTGTATGTAGACGTAATTATTGTACAAGGCTTGTATGGTGTGCAATTATTGTATAGAGATTGCAAGGGTGGACATTTATTGTACGTAGATTTCAAGGGTGCGAAATTATTTTATACAGATTGAAAGAGTGTGGAATTATTCCACAAGGCTTGTCTTGTAGCTTGCTTTTGAGTGACGAGCAGTTGAATTCGTTGAAGTCAGTTCAAGCTCCGCTCAAAAGCCACCTGATCTTATGTCGGAAATATCCGTTCCGGGGTTTTAACGGCAAATCCGTTAACGGCGTGTAAGCGGGCCGTTATGACGGCAGGCAGCTAGCCTTAACCATTGCGAGTCCGATCGAGTGTCGACAATCACTACTCTCAAGTGGCTAATGGCTGACTGAGGAGCGCAAAAGGTCCGTTTTCACTTTACAAGGCCAGTGCACCCAGAAGGGACTCAATCGGCATGTTGAGCTGACGATGCAACGCTGTTCAAAACGCCATGACATCATTTTCCAAATTCGTTAAAACAGGTTTTAACGTCGGGGCTTGGCAGTGGCGTTATTACCTGTTATAACATGTTATAACGTGGCCCGGAGTTTTCCGACATAGTTGGCGCCCGCGTCGCCATGCTTTTCTTCTTACCACCACCTTCTTCACTATCTCATCGACAATTCGTCGTCCTGCAAGTTCTCGCCGCCCGTATAGCACCGACGGATCTCAAAACACCGACCATCGCCACTGCTCATGCAAACGAACGTCCTTAAGGTCTGTATCGGTGCTGTTGAATGCTGTCTGAGAAGGGGGATTTTTTTAGTGTTGGAGGACACCGCCGTGAGTGCAACCTTCAGATTTAGTTTCGGTCTGTCCTCTACTTCATAATGGCTAATGGCGGTGTTGTTTAGGGGCCGGAACGTGGTCCTGGATGCCATTATGGGTCGTCTGACCGCCGCAATGCCTCAAAGCAACTAGGCGGGATCCATATGTTGATTTTGGTCTAGGCGGGGAGCTGGGAAGCACTGAAACATCGACTAACAGGCGATAGACAACGGTCACATCGAGAATGCGACTGGATCCGAGATCATTGGTAGCTCATGCAGAGGTACACCCTTTGGCGATGGTATACTCTTAACAGTGATTGACCAAACGATATATTTCTTAGGCTGCACATGATATCATGGTACGTGACCAGGTGAGGCTCTGGGCGGGCTCCTTCGATGTGGGCGGGCATTGTGGCTATCGGTTGGAGCACCGTCAAGATGTCTTATGTAGCATAGATGTTCTTGTACATACTAATTCTGTTAATATATACGATTTCTTAAATGGTCAAATCAAGGCTTGAGATTAGGGCATTGAATGAATAGCGGGCATACGCGCTAATTTGATAGAATTATTTTACCACCTTGCAAGCCTTGTGAAATTATTCTACGAGCCTTGTATGCTCATTGCAAGGTAAGGAAGCTTGCAAGGTCGCATTTCTTTCAGCGATTTGATTTATTGCATTGGGGTAAAATTGTTCTATACCTTGCAGCGGCTTTTATAGGCTTGCGTGGCCTTTTACGGGCTTTGCACGATCCCAGGTTTTTCATGATGCATTTTGGAGTACTTGACGAGTTGATTATAATAGTTAGAGCAGATAAACCTGGAACCTATGCAATGCTTGTTCAGGTTAGCCATGAATGTTAGCCGAGAAGGGAAGAATCCAGAGACACTAATGTGTAAGAGGAAGAAGAGGAGGTTCAATTACATATATGGGTAGGTCGAAGCATCCAAGTTTCGCAACCATTAGGCTGAAGAATGACTTCATCCAATAGATGTGAGAAACCAGATAACTAATTCTTTTCAACAACATCAGGACGTTCACAGTGACCAGGGGTTTCCCAGATGAAAATGATCCGACTGACGTAACATTCTCAACCATTACCAGGAATAATCTGCAGCTGACACAGAATCGATTTGCGACCAAGACTGATATGGCATGTATCAGTCTTATATACAGGGCATATCATTTGTCTTGAGTTGCAATAGTTATAGAATATGACATGTGTTGTGCATACCGTAGCACTTAGATGCCTCTATTGTCTGGTTTGAACCCTACCACCAATCATTACATCGCAATGGCCACTGATTGCAATCCGTAAAAGGGGTGATTTTGATTGGCCAAGGTTGAGCAGGGGACCTTCAGGCTGACTCGCTGCGAGCTTTGTGTCTCAAAGCGATGCATATGGCAGCAATTAGACGTTAATATTGTCTGTTTTGAACCCTACCGCCAATCATTACGTCGGCAGGGCCACCGATTGCAATCTGTGAAAACGGTGATTTTGATGGGCCAAGGTTGGGCAGGGGACCTTCAGGCTGACTTGCTGCGAGCTTTACATCTCTAAGAGATGAATACCCTTTACATATCCCTAAGAATGTCGTTGGGGTCTGCGTTGACTAGCCTTGTCAAACTCATGCACCACTGCGATGCGGGTCACTTGCGATGTGCTCAAACGCGAGCCACAGGCCACGAGACGTTGAATTATTACGGTAGGTGACAGAAAATACTTTTCCCGACCATACCTCATGGCGGCTTCCCTGTGATTTCTAATCTAATCAAGGCGGTCAGCATCTTAAGCATCGAAGTCCACCCATCCAGGCAGTGAAGGTGGACATAGAAAGGATTGAGCCAAACAAACATCCCCCCAAAAAAGGTTTGCAAGGCAGTGGTCCATCTGTGTTCGCCGTTGACGAGATGACGCGGCCCTGTGGGTCTGAGGCACTGCGAGCTCAGACTCCATCGAACTCTTGGGCGGTGTCGCGGTTGTCGTTGACCTCAGCACTGTGGTTGTTCAGAGGATGAGTACCTCGCGTCAGGCTCTGTCGCAATCGTGTTAGAAGCTTAAGTTGGGCCAACGAAATTGCTCTCAGGCTCGATGCTCCTTGAATAGACTTGAGTGGCCCACCTGCTTCGGCTCTTAAGTCCCCCCCCTTCTGCAAGCCTTATACGCTTCGCATTCTCCTGGAAGCTCCACTCCTTCCTGGGCTCATGCCTCATATGTCTGTTTTCTTCATCCGAATCTTCCAAATCTGGGTCAGGGATGGTATATTCTGTGGAGAAGTCGGCGTCTTCTCTTTCAGACCAGATAAATGTTTGACGCACCTGATGTGCCTTCGGGTACTATGTCCCTGTTGGTGGATATACGTGAACCTTTCCCAGCGATTCTTCTTCTGGCATGGCTCATGACTTGGATGGCCGTGTTCTTCATCCGAATCTTCCAAATCCGAGTCAGGGATGAAGTATTCTGTGAAGAAGTTGGCATCATTGCGCTCAATACAGATAACAGCTAGATGCACCTATGATGTGGCTTCGGGTACAAATTTGAACTTCCCGCGGTCGGATACTCTTGCCTTTGCGGTGTCGCCTCAGGCCATCTTCAATCAATGCTGCATTCTGACTGGCAATGTACTCGTGAAGACTCCCAGAAGCCTCCTGACTGGGATAAAGTGAGAGGCGAGGGATGAGAGGAGAGAAGAGGACACATGCTAAGAGACAAGTCTAACAAACCGGTTCGGAGTATCTGTCACAGAACTGGCCTTAGACGAGAGTTTCCTTTCACCACTGTGAAATAACCATAAGAATAAGACATGGTGAACATCAACTGTGTGGATGTTGGAAGGTCAGTCCTACGGCTCTGGCAATATGTAGAAGGACCATGCACGCAAGGGGCTTCCAGTGGACTCCAAAGGGACGTCGGGATCTACGGCAATTTGAACAGCCAGAGCGTTATATAAAGAGGCTGCAAGTGACCTGTACCAGAGGCGCTGGCTCCTCGGAGGTAGAGCAATGACTGCGCTTCAATTCTCACCTCATAGCAGTATTGTGGCTGCTGCAGCCAAGCTGAGGTACAATGGTGACGTTCTCAGGCTGGAGTCTATGATCCAACTAACTTGATCATGCCCCATTGCGAAGCAGAACCATCGTCATGATGATTCCCGAAGAGTGCTACTACCAGGCTTTGGAACCGCGGAGAGGTATGATGGTTACGAAGGTCTGGGGAGGATGATTTGGGTACTAGAATCTCGAGACTCACGACCCTGTTCAAATGGTCTAAGTTGCTAAGCAGGACGGCCTGGGGAGAGCTTGTTATACACATTGGAGCGTTTGGGAGATGGAGAAAGAAAGGCCATAGTAGACTGGCACTCAGGCTAGTCGTGTGTGGCTCGGGGATGATGTGTGCTAATGTGACCCTTGCCAACGTCGAATCCGAGTCCTGGCCCGGGCTCGACGGTTCATTCCAGTCAAATTTGGGAACGCAAACCATAAGGGTTCGGCGTTCTAGGCTTTAAACTCCGGCCCAATCATTTTTTGGGAGTTCGATTTTCCGACTCGGAGTGCCTGCACTAGTAGTAATCGCAACTTGGATGCTTTGGCATGCGACCCAGGCTCGTATCGAGCCTGAATCGGGGACTTGTGACCTTCCATTTCAAAGCACTCATTCACATGGGTATAATTTGGCTGGTAATATGCCGGTGGGTACTAATGGCCGTTCCTCAAACAAAATACTATCAAGCCTGTGGTGCCGTCACGGTGATACGGTACTAAGTAGTATGGAAGCGGTTGACATACGGAATTGCGCAGTAGAAATGTCCTAGATCCCGCCTCTGAGTCTTTGGCAATGGCTGAGGGAAATCCGAACCTCCTTATTCAAAGGCGTCTGTTATTCGACGAGTTTGATCGTTCTTGCCAGTGTCGATGCTGAACGAGTGCTGCCATTGTCCTCTCTGAGAGCCCTTGCTGCTGAGTGTAAAGAGCTTTGAATGTGACAGCTTTTTCCCTGAAATATGCGCATTGCTTATGCAGCCTTCTGACCAGGGACTGAAGCTCGAGAAGCTGCCGATTTTGCTTGTCGACGGTTGCTTGCATATCTTTCAGTCGTGCTTCACTTCCTGGAATACCGAGAGTAGGTATGTCGAAATCCGTGCTGACAGCTGGCTGTACCATGGGTGCACGAAAGTCGAGCTGAGTACTTGCTCCAAGCTCAGGTGTTGCATAAAAGCTGAAAGGTTGTGAAGGGCTCGAACCCAGGAGCTCTGCAAACATTGTTGCGAAGTCCTGATTGTCAGAGAATGATGGGGTTGCTAAAATGTGAGGTCAATAAGCGAAAGTGTTGTTGCATTGAGGAGCTCACTTTGAACACCCGACATCAGAACGTCGTTGCCGTTGTCGCGTACAGCGGGCAATGGCTGAGCTTCAGAAGTCATTTTAGGAGTAAAAAGGCGACGTTGGACGGTGTGGTGACATTATGACCTGCAGAAGGGTCTGCCTATATAGCAGAAGAGCTACAGTCCGAGTGATGGAAGGTGAGAGTCGAGCCGCTTTCGTTGCCTGTCGAATACGCTGCACAATTCATTTGGATTTTGGTTCAACTGGAGCTCCCCGCAGGTTTAGTGCCATGTCAGAAGTCGTCTCTAGGTAGTGCTGGACACAAATAGTACACAAGAGTGTTTGCAGCCCTGAGTCTGGTTGCGATCCTCACATCGCGTTTGCGCAAGTTGCGCCGCAGCCTGATCTCCCGCAAGCTTTGCAAATCGCTGTCTGTTAGCACCATCATACGCGCAGTAATGACTCCTTGACCAGCTTCACCTGGGAAACGCCTGGTCACTGTGAACGTCCTGATGCTGGAAGCGCCATGATTTAAATGTACCCGAAATTATAGCAGTATGCGAACCTTGTCGTTGCCTGGGCTGTTAATTCTCATACTATCAAGACCCGAAATCATGCACCTGAAAGACGAGAAAGATGTTTCCCAATCGGGACAGCCAGAGCGCAGAGGTAAGACATTCACCATGGGTCAGTCAGGAGCAGAAAAAAACCTCACCATCCTCTTAAATGTTACAGATAAATCCCCAGAGTATTGTACCTTATTTATCTTGCTCACCACATATGTCGCGACGACGGTGGATCGCGATTCTCTCTGCAAGCGTGTGCTTGAAAAGCCACCCTTTGGGATCACATCCCTTATAAAGTATCCTACAATCTGCTGGAGGAACGCAGAGGAGGACCAAACACAGCGCCTAGAAGATATCCTAGAGACCCAGAACCGCACTATCTTGGCTCAAAAACGTAAATCCGAAAGGTTGGAACATAGGTTTCAACAGCTAAAAACCGGCTGTATGGAGTTGATGGGGTTGAAGGACTGGTAATGGATTTTGCTGCGATGTCTTTGGACCCTGGGCCTGAGGATCTCGAATATAGTCGGCTGGATAATTCGGTGTCACAGTGTCATTTCGGTTTCCAGTAGTACTTGATATAAGCTGGCTTCGTTGTGGACCGGTAGCCTACTCTGACTCTAAATTGCGAATAGAGTATCTTAATTGCACGTTTGTTCTGGATTTCAAAGAGCATAAACTTCATTGGGGCGGAGTGCTATCGTGATCCAGGCCAAACTTCGTCATTTGCAAATAGTAGACTCCGTTCCAGTTGTCGATCGAGGAAGAGAGGGCCCCTTGGCATCAAGGAGATACAAGCTATGATTGAGATTAGGAAGTCTGTGGTGAGACCACGGAAGACGAAGACGAGGCCTTACGAGCAGAGGAAACTGATTGAGTAAGCGGGGACACCAGGACAGATGAATGCAAGCTGAGATTAGTGTCTTATACATATGCAGGCATCTGCATGGTATTACTAGGTGTCTCTATTCAAACTCCTTGTCTGACCCCTCCTCCTCCTCCTCCACCTCCTCCTCCTCTTCTTCTTCTTCCTGCATCCCCTCTTCCTCGCTTGTATTGCTCTCCACATCATTGCACTCGTAAATCATCTCGTTCTCATCCTCACCCTCACCCTCGTCACCAGCAGTGGCTTGCATTTGGCCTTGTATGCCAGGGCGCTCGCAAGTTGACTTTGTGGTGAGCTGTTGGCTGGTGGAGACAGCCTCGACTCAGTTAACGCTATGAGTATAGGAGTGCCCCACAGCGAAGCCCCATCTATATCTCATGGACATGTCCCTATCGGCAAGACTGGCACAGGTAGGTGAGTTATAAGGGATGCAGCAGATAGTATAAAAAGCTTACTTGTTAACAAAGTAAGCGGCGTAATCCTCTTTGTCCTCGACGGTCTTGGAAATACTCGCAAGGCGCTGAGAAACTGGTGCCGAAAATCTGGGAATGACATGACAGGCGCGCAAAACGTCGCCTGGGTCAACGAATCCAAAGGCATTGTGATCCTTGATATGAGGGAACCCGACAATCTCCATGCCGTGGGTTCCTCCACTCTTCCCCTCCCAAGTATACCACCTGACCCACAAGAAGTTTAGGCGCTCGGGTGGCAGGTCTTGGAACCCTTTGACATAAACCACGTTTGCATGGAATATCTTAATCACCTTACCATAGGCATACGGGTGGGTTTCCGCAGCCGCGTGGTTGGGGCTTAGCACCATGATACTTGCTTTTGAACCAGTTGGCCAGATAATGTCTTTGCCTTCGGAGCAATCGTATGCCATGTATGAGAGATGGAATGTTTTATGCGAATAGATGCGTTCGCCTATGAGGGCCACAAAGCTTTTGTCCATGGCGCCACACTCGGCGAAGTGTTCTGGATATCAAGCTCGCAGTATCGTCTCCATTCTCCTGCAGAGGTGCTCTTGCAAGTCAAGGAGAAAGTTCTAATACTGCATCAGCAACAAGATCAGCACCAGTTGCTCCCTCACGCACGTTTAGGGCCGGATCGTGATTGACTCCCTCAGGCTCTGTTGGTAGGAATTCGGATAGAGGTTGATAGGAACTTTGTGATTTCGCAATCACGTACGAACAATACCGTCCACGTATAGGCGAAGGCCTTGGTCTCCGAGTTTTCCTGGCCATTTTTCGCCCATTACCGCCCTTTCACCTGATCTTTCGAAGATTTGCTCTCTGCCTTTCTATTCTGGCAAGCTGGCGTTGGTAAGCCTTCTTGTTTGTGCACGGAAACCACGACTTGGGCAGCTTGTGTTCTAGTTCACCCTGCATAGAAATCAGCGCTGGATTCGACAGGAAAAGCAAAGGAATACTCGCCCGCTCTGAGCTATAAGAATCGGTAGTCCCGAATCGGCGAATTTGGCCTGCGTAATCACCAAGGGCATGGTATTTGTATGTTCGTAAGTTCAGAGTTTTTCATATTTTGGCCTTGCGCGGGGATGTGGAAGGAGCAACACTGGATTCAGGGGCGATGGCACGGGAAGCCATGCCTTCGCACTCTCCAGGTCCAGTTGAAACCGAAGCAGTAGAGCCGCTGGGGTGGGTCTCCACTGGATGGTCATTCAACCCGTCTAATGCTAAAGGATCGGGATTGTCAGCTAGGCAGTCACAATACAAGTAAAATATTGACAAACCAGGCATAGATGGTACCGATTCGACTGGAGGATTGCCAGGTTGAGATGATCCGGAACCATCTGAGCCCTCGGTGATGTGCTGCCTAGCCGCAAAGGACCAAAGAACAACAACAACAACCCAAAAACACACACACACACACACACTCGCTCTTGGGGTTCCTTAGGAGATTTGACTTCCTTCGGAGAAAAGGGGATATATATAGTAAAAGGTTGTAGGAGTTGTAGGTAGTCCGTAGCGAACTAAGTAGAACTTAAGTTGCGTAGGAGTGTAATGTAGCAAAGGCGACTGGTCGACGAATCAACCGAAAGGGGGCTCGTAACCGAAGGAATGCGTCCAACAACCGGAGGAGGTGTCCGCGGAGGATATGCGAAGGTAGGGAAAGGATAGGATGATTCAGAAGATATCGCATACCAAGGTAGGCAAGCAAACTCAGAGTCCGACGGAGGGATCTCTACGTGCTCTCAAACCCGAGGAAAATACGCGACGAAGACAACGACGGAAACAGCGACGGAAAGGCGACAAAAGAAACACACGCGACAGATGAGATCCAAAGGCAACCTGTATTTTTCTATCTACGCAAAGGCTTTTATACGACATACACAGAATCCGAGAGTCCGTAGGAAAATAGAGACAAAGAGAATACACATGGGTTTCTAAGGAGATGACTGATGAAACCGAGACGGAGAATGATGATCGGGTATATTAGACACAGCGTGCCTCGACGAGCCACACGGACACGCTCCCAAGTCCTACGGATCCATGCGATGGTTGAGGCTTAGCGTCGTGCCGCTTCGGCTTACTACTCTGCTGACTCTCTCTTCAACGTGCGTGTACGGCCTCCTAAGTTGTGCCTAGCGACAGTCGCAACCGACAGGCAATCCGCTGAAGCTTATTGGCCCGACGGACCGCCTTCGCAGACCTGGGCACTTGCCGCGATTGATAGGCGCCATACATTCTCTGCTTCCCCGGATTTGGTTGATCTCCGTAGATCACGGATCCTTCTCAGACGCGTCGCGGCAGAACCGCAAAGGCTCCTCGAGGGTAAATCATCTAAGACTCTCGCTTGAACTCTGCTATGCCAGTGCACTACTTGATGTGATCTAATCACTTGTGCTACGGAGAGGTCGTGCATCCTCTTTCGTAGTGAATCTACGCGCATTTCGATAGTGATGGTTGCGCATTCTAGGGGTCCGACGCGCACGTCTTGATACTACTGGCTTCGCGCTGTTACACTCGTAGCTAGAGTACCTCCGTAGTACCGTCAGACATAGATGCGTCTTTGAATAGGTTTTCCGTCGCAACGCGATTCCACACTCGTGATCTCAGCCGACAGCCTCAAGTCTCAACTTCGGCGCTTTGTTATTCGTCCTCCTACGCAGTCGTAGATACAGTGGTTGCGAAAGTACAATTAAAGGTACTTCGCGATTTTCGGAGCGTAGCCCTGGTACGGCCGTATCATCGGTGCCTGCCTTTTTCTTCTTCGTAGACTTCCTGAGACGGGTACTGTATTCTTTGGCTGTTTCGACCGTTTCAAACGCCTTACAAGTGATATCCATGAATGTGCGGAGTTGACCAGCTAGCTCGCACGGCGTAGCCTCCAGTAACGCAAGGGTTTGTTCTGTATGCAGACGAAGCTTAGCAAGGGCATGCCACTCCCCGAGAAGGAAGAGGAGCTGGTGCACAATCGTGTTGTGAGGCTCTGGAAGCAGATTATCAAACACCAGTATTGCACACTGCCAGAGTCTCAGTAGTGCAGCAGTCAAGTGATGTATGCAACGAACCTGAAGGAGATTTGCATAGTCTCTTGCAGCCATTTTCCGCTGTTCCGATGTGTTAGCGCTAAATCTTCGAATTGTGTCGGGGCCAAATGAAGGTATGGCTCGATATCTGACCACCGTATATCATCAGAAGGGTGTTAGAGGGACACAATGCTGAAGGTTTAAATGTACCTGCGGTCCAGCTCGTTGACAACCAACTTCTTCCTGACACGGTCATCCGCTTCAAGTATCCGAATTACATGAATGAAAATTGCTTTCCAGACGCCCAATTCAAATTCGTGCATGAGGTCGACGACAAGTGTGGAATATATATCGAGGCCCAAGGAATTCAACTTCGAAAATGCATTCTAAAAGAAGCAAGTAGGTGAGCAGTGACTCCATGAGGGTCTTACATATCAGAAAAACCGTACCTCGACGGGCACCATTGAGTCGCTTTTCAGCAGATCTTCAACCGTCTTGCTGTCGACAGTATATCCATCCTGGAAAATCTTCTCTCTTGCAAGCCGGACCTTCTCTTGGCGAGCATGGTTGTCAGTTCGTGGGCTGGAGATTCGGGCTGATGCATCGTCTGGGCTTCCCATCTCATGCATTTCACATTTCTTCATTAGGCAACAGGGACAAGGGGCAGCTCCCAGGGACTTTATGGTGCCTATCATTGCTCTGCGTTGCTCAAGAGTTAGGTCAACATGACAGCAACGGCGAATACACTTACTTCTCGGGGTAGTCAGCCGAATAGGTGAAGATCCTTGGGAAAAATAGCCGTGTAACGTTGTCGGGACAGTGAATGCGGATGCCGACCTTCATAGCTTGCACTAACTCGTCGTCGAGGAGTATGTCCCATTGTCGATGAAACATCTCGCAATTACAATGGGTGATAAGGTCGGGCGTTGGGCTACGACTGTTCTTCGTGCGATACCAATCCTTGAAATGGGCAGGAAGCTGGAGATACAAGGGCAAAGCAGGATTAGTACTAGCTCTGTGACACGAGATGACCATCTTACTGATTCAAAATACGCGATGTGATTGCACAAGCCAGTGCTGGGCTTCGCACGCAAATACTTGGAGTCGTTCCCAAAGAATAGGTAACAAGGCCAAAGCTTTGCTATTCCAAAGCTGGTAAGGAGTGTGGCGTCTGACCAAAACATGAGCGCAATAACTACGTGTTTGAGCCCGTCTTCTTCCGGGCCCAAAGCGAGCCCGCGAACTTCCTCTTCGATTCGACGGAATTCTTCCGAAGAGTACACCTCGCCGTATACTCAAATAGGATCCTTTGACAAATCAGGCTGCCATAGGAGTCTAAAAGCCTGGAAGTGCCGATTGGAGTGTGCAACAGGATCGGATACCTGCTCCTTTATCACTGAAACAATCTTTCGGTGGTGAAGAACGCCTGCGTTGAAATCCCCAAACTTTAAACCCCTGCCCTTGTTCGAGAACAGCACGCGAATGGTAACTGTTGAAGTTGTCCAGCCAGGGCCAACGTCGTCGATCCATTCAACGTCACTATCAAGCCCGCATTGCTTGCCATTTGCGAGTTGATCGTTGATTTGATTCCAGTCGGCCTGGCGGACTTCCTCGATACTGAAATTAGGGTGTTTGAGAAGACCAATGAGATCTTTGAACCGGTCCATGGAGTTCGTGGTCCCGTGGCTCCAGAACAAGTCACCGAGCTCGAACGAGCTCCAATTTGGGTATGGATAGAATTGGGGAGGTTTCGGATCCTGGGTGCCTATGCCGGTTTGTGGATGCGATTCTTGGTTGCTCCCTGTACAGCCAAGTGTGGCCCGCTCCTCTGTGCCCTCAGGCGAGTGGGTATCTGGATCATGAGAGAGGGGATGTGTGTCAAACCGTTTGAATAGTCCAAACACATTGCGCGGAGTGAGTGATTGAGCACTGGCAGCATTTTGTGTTGGATTTGGTCGTGTTAGCCCTGGTGGCTGGCATGCAGGTACACCTAACAAGCACAAACACATGTTGAATTATCGTTACCCTGGTTCAATATACCTTGCTGTTGTACCCTGTACTTCTGTTGTGGCCACTCTGTGTCTGTGTCTGTGCCCCCTTATTCTGTCGCCTCTCTACTCTCCTCTGCTTGCCTTTTCAACATTTTGCACATGGTTTTCTGATAATAATAAATCCCTTCTGAAGTGATTTAAAGAACAGGACGACTTACCTGTAGCTAGCACCTGTATTTGAGCACCAGCAGCTGCAGGGACTTGCGTCATAGAAGTAACCACTGGATCCAAGTGTATGGTCGATCCCTCAGTCCTGGGGATGGGTGACTAGTGGAGGAAAAGACATGAGCAACGGGAATTCATTTCAAGCCTAAAACCAACTACCGTCAGCCTAAGTGGCGTAACTGCCATTCGGTCTTCATGACCCAAGCTCCTTCTGCATTCCCGTTGAGGGTATGTGCCTAGCCTTGCAACAGGCTCTTTTTCCATTAGCCTTTGCCTTTTCCTCAGTCCTTGCTCCATGGACTGCCACAGGTCACGGGCATCGGAGAGGAGTTCCGCTAGAGACCGTTTGCCTTGTTGACATGACTTCCTTTGGTGGACGAAGAGCCGGCCAGCATTTGCGAAGACCTTGCCGCACTCTTCGCATTCATTCGAAGGGTCCATGTTATCACCCGCCAGTGGGTGTGATCCCCCTCCTCCGAGGAGTCGAAATGTTGGGTGGAAGTGTTGGTATACCCAGAAATACAGGACAAGCCTTTCTTCAGTGATGGCTTGAACTGGAAGAGGCACGGCGGGGGTAGTTGAGCTTGTCGAAGCAAGTAGTCACCTCAGTACATCCAAATTATACCCAATGGCTTCACGACTTTCTGACTCGGATGGCCTGAAGGGGGTCCAGGAGGGTGCGGGCTGCGGGCTGCGTTCGGGAGTGCAGCCTCGTATGAGTGAGACTCGGATGACTGTGAATTACGATGGGTTAAACCTGATTCAGAAAGGCTGAGTTTTTAGAATAACCAGTCGACACGTTCAAGATTGCATTGTCACGGGATGAACAGATACATGAGCAAGGGAAATGAGTGTAGTAAGAATCCAGAAGACGAGGAAGATGGCAATATCTGCTAGTACACTCGCGAATCTGTGAGGTTGCAAGGACAAGGGGGTCATCGGTAAGCTGTGGATGACAGGTTATGTCCTGGGCCGCTCTCAATTTGCGGGAGAGAAGGGAAGGAGTGAGCAGGCTTGGCCGTATTCCAGAGCTTCCTGTGCTGGGTAGTATGTGGTTGGGTTCCTATGGATTGTGAACAAGGTGTTGCAAAATCGAGAGCAAAACATAGAGCTGGTCGAGGAATAGGACATATGTGTAGGGTGAGAGGCAAGCGGATGAACAACAGATTGGCTGAGCTTAGCCCCGACCGCGGAGGGACATCTTGAACATCAGTGTGGTATTGCCTTGGCTTCCTTGCTAAGGATTTGCCGCCACGCACGACAGCAGGTGTTGACCAACGTTCATGGGCATCAATGGTGCGGGCTAGGTGGGACAGGTTGATTGGCTCGCGAAAATCGATGCGAATGATCCGGATAGCGCCCTGGATGAGGTGATAGAGGTTGGCGGGGTGAGAGAGAAGATAACGATGGTGCATGTTGAAGAAAATGAAGGTACGAATTCGACGAGGACTCTTCTGGAGGCGACTTGAAGTCCAAGGGAGGAGTTGTTGCTGGCAGCTCTGGACATGGCTAAGTTGTCTGTTACATCACGAAATGAAAGGTAAGCAACAAAATGGGTGGAGGCAACGAATGACACATACTGTATGTCCATCTCATTGTCATCGAAATTGGTCTGATGAGGGGTAGGGGAAGCTAGGGGCCACGTCAGGTTCAATCAGAGAGAGGAGGAAGGGCATTAATCGCACCCTATCACCCATCATGCTCGTCTTGTGCAAAGATAGCTAGCGATCAAGCAAAGCGTAGCTGGACCAGTGAGTTAGCTGCAGCACAAGATGTTTGAAAGAGGCGGCGTACTGTACCGTCTGTCTTTCAAATCGCGCTCGGAAATCCACCCGTGTTGCAACAAGGCGTCGACAGGCTTGTTGCGACTCAAATCGTTGCAGTTGCCAGTGGCTCGAACAGCGTATCGTGCATCGGAGTCAGGACCACCCGTGATGACGGTACGGAAGCCGACGTTGTGGCTCATGGAATTGTGTCGGATGCAGGTTCGATTGCTCTGAACAGGCCGGTCAGACTTCTTCTGGAGGGCTTGTGGCCCATTTGCCATGGAAGTTGCAACCACAAACTGAATAAAAAATAAAAATAAAATAATTAGAAGGACGATCTACTTCCGGGAATGGTCACATACCTGAAACATTGCGTGCAAAAGCACCTTCAGGCTTGTATCGCCACAAAGTAGCTTCGATGATTCCTCCAAACTGGCCCGTGGAATTGTGGTCACTCGCAGCACCGCCGCCAACAGCGACACTTGGGCGAACAGCAGGACGAGAGACGGGAATGACTATTGGGATCATACATTCTGACCGACCAGGAAGTGCGGATCCTGGTGAGATATCTTAAACGCGGCGAGGGGATCAGACGGTTGTTGAGGTGCAAAGCCGTCATCTCCTAGTTCGAGGTAAGTAAATTGGCAATAGAAGTAGGACGTGCGGTACAAACATCATTACGGTCCTCTTGCACCGTAGAAACATCTGCACGGACTGTTGGTGGGCAACGGCTCGCAGGGAGGGTGGAGGTTGTGGCTCGTCTGCAGTCTTCTGGACAGCCCAAGCGATAAGCACCGAGATAGCTAGCGATGTTAGTGAGCCACAACCAAAAGCGACGCACTGGAAATACTGTTCGTTTTCCACAGACTATTGCCCGTGGTAGCACAGCGAGTAGGGGAAGGGGAGGGTGAAGCAGATGATTTGCTATCAGCACTGGGTGCTGCACATAGTCAAATTCGGAAGGAAGAAAGTAGCGTAGTGGCAGTGCGATGGCTGATTCAGAAGCGAGAGCTTGTGGATGACAAGTCCACAGCGAAGGCCAAAGGCGCGAAGCATAGTAAATATAGCAGAAGCCTGGGGGCAGTCAGGTCCAGCTCTGCAGTGAAGGATTCAATTTGAGCTACTCACCAAGGTGCTCATCCATACGACGAATCTATGGCTCTTGGACGTCACGCCGGCACTGCTCGGTGATTGGATATGCATGAAGTAACCAAGAGCAGGGAATGAAAGCAGCTCAGAACACAAGGTTGAATCATGAAGCACAGCCACTCACAGCGGCCCGGCTCCACAAGGCCATCTTGGAAACGTGAACTCATTGCAATTAGTCTCACCAGGAAGATAAGTATATATACAAGTCGTCGCTGTAGTCGCTATCTACTTGTACAAGCGAAGCCAAGGCTCCTTCGACGCGCTGCAGCCCAGTCAGATCATTCTTTCGAGCGAATTCGGCCACACCGATACAATCCAGTTTGAGGTGACTGAAGGCTATGCCTTGCTGGCTCATCGTCTTGTTGGATCATATGAGCCAAGGCTTGTAGGATGGTGATCGGACAGCTTCCAGGAATCGAGATCGTAGCTAGGAATGTAGGAATGGCTACCCCCGAGGATCAGTACCTCCTCGAAGGGTGGTCCAGAGGACTGACCATTCCTACGGCTGCACCCAGTGAGCGATCCCACGAGGTTGCTGCGGGGAACAGGAAGTCCTGTCCCAGGCTCTGAACCAAGAAGGCGATCATCAGCTTCCAGCAACTCGTCGTCCTGTTGCGTTGCAATCTGAGCATAGAGCACCAGTTGCATCTGGAGGTCGTCAACGAAAATGCAAACCCCGTGTCTCCGCTTGTTCCTGTAGCATGGTGGTAGGCATGGTCCTAAGGCATTGAGTCCATGGCATCGTTGTCAGAGGAGGGGAGGGGGAAGTGGCGGCTTCGTATCCCACTATGGATGGTTTGGACAGGGACGGTGACTTCATCTCAGGTGGCTCGTCGTGGGCAGAGGAGGGGAGAGGGAAGTGGTGGCATGCTTCGTATCCCGCAATAGATGGTTTGGAAAAGGATGGTGACTTCATCTCACTTGGCTCGTCGTTGGCAGAGGAGAGGAGAGGGAAGTGGCGGCAATGCTTCGTATCCTGCGATGGATGGTTTGGACGAGGATGGTGACTTTATCTCACTTGGCTCGTCGTTGGCAGAGGAGGGGAGAGGGAAGTGGTGGCAATGCTTCGTATCCCGCGGTGGATGGTTTTGTCATATGCCACAACACCCCCTGACCCCTAACCGTTGAACTCCGGACCATTTCCGGACCGACTGATGCAGGTTGCACGTCATCCGAACCCCATCCGTCCCACCGTTGCTCAATACCATCCCCCTGCCTCTGCTGCCGAGCAACCGAGCTCCGGCTCGCTTCGGCGCGTTTCCAACCCAAATCCGAGTACCCGAACATTCCCGCGCCTCGGACCCGGACCCGAAACCTTCGGCCATCCAGGACACCTTCGGTATTGACTTCTGTCCCGACATTCATCCGTTCCGCTTCCTGATCCGCAGCGATCCCCTCGTTCCTTCCGTTCCTGTCAATCGCTCTGGACTCCGAGACTCTTAGACCTCTGTATTAGCTGTAGGATTATCCGGACTCGTTCCAGTATATAAGGCTTTGTATCCTATGCTTGTACAGTAGTCAAAAGGTCAACTAGAACACATCTAGTTTGTGTCCAATGTTTTCCTGTCTGTCCGCTTCGCCAGTCTCCGGTTTCCCGCGGTGTAGCGCGCTCCGGCCCGGAGCTGTGCTCATCCTTTCGGGATTCCCTTCGCTCCTCTCCTCCGCCTAAGACCTGGTCGCTCCCCGACACAAGTAGGACCCCTGGGGACTAGGAAGGGCACAGCATGTTGGGAAGCATTGCTGAGGCCAAGGTCCTGTTCGTTCCTTTTTCCAGTTGAGATCCTGATACATTCCGGGCACTCCGCTTTCCCGCACCCGGGTGTCCCTGGTTCTAACAGGTTTCTTGGCTTCATCTCAGGTGGCTCGTTGTTGGCAGAGGAGGGGAGAGGGAAGCGGCGGCAATGCTTCGTATCCCGTGATGGATGGTTTGGACGAGGATGGTGACTTCATCTCAGGTGGCTCGTCGTTGGCAGAGGATGGGAGAGGGAAGTGGCAGCATGCTTCATATCCCGCAATGGATGGTTTGGACGGGGATGGTGACTTCATCCCAGGTGGCTCATCGTTGGCAGAGGGGTTGGAGAATTGGCACTCGTCGTCGATCTGGACGATATCGATAGAGGTGGAAGCATAGGCTACTGCCTCGACCTCCGCCTTGGCAAGTTCAGCCTCGAGAGCAAGCTCTTCGTTGGTTGTGGGTGCAATGGGCTCTGGGTCTCCTTGCATCCTTCTCCTGTCTGATAAACTCTGCCAGCTTTGGTCGGATAGCTTCGACATTCCATAACACGGTTTGTAGAAAGCCTCTTAAAAGCTTCGAGACCTCATGAACAAACCCCCTGACAGGAATCAGAGGGGCAGGAGCCTCTGTGGTACCTGTCGGGATTAGGGGTTGTGGGAAGGGAAGGCTGTGAGGCGTAGAGTTGGTTGTGGACGAGGAAGGAGGAGGATGCAGTGGGATTGGCGGGCGTTGGGAAAGGAATGCGGTGTGTGGGCCTTCCGAGGATGTCAGTGTGGCCTTCGAGTTGCTGTAGACGGCTGGGATATCCTGTGCCTGCTAGATATCGCACAGGCTCTTGAGTCTTGACAGATTAATCTAGTTGGTTGCGTCAGCTCTTGGGATCGGAAATGAGAGAAATAAGTATGCACGTACCCACGAGATTCAATGCATACTTTGTTTTATTCCCTTTGCAGGCGCTGGTGTCCTTTCGACGAGATAAAAAAAGCTTCAAACGAAGCAGGGAGGAGGATGTTGCTGATGATGCAGGGGAGTCGGTGCTGTTTAAGTAATTGGCCAGCGATATTCTTACGAAAAAAGTGGAGGAAACGATTGACGATGGAAAGGAGCCCGAAGAGGCATAAGCTGGTTGCAGGGCTGCGTAGAAGGGAGACAGAAATGGCAGATGTGGAGGAGAATCGTACAGAGCGCTTGTAGACCATCAGGACTTCAGCACTTCAGCAGGAGGAACCACTTCAGTCACCCAAGGAAATGGGTCTTCAAGGGTCCTCAAATTTGAGCTTTCCTGTGGCCTTAGGACCCCCCACCCTGTGGCCCTTTCCTGCTTTCCCTTTCCTACAGGAAACCCCTATGCTACCCTTTACCCTTTCCTATACCCTTTCCTGTGCCCAGGAAAGGGCAGGAAAGCTGTAGGAAAGGGCAGGAAACCCAGTGATCAGACTATCAATTTCCTTTGATGGCCCAGGTTTCTGGGGTCTTTCCTGCCTTTCCTTTCTGCTTTCCTTTAGGCAGGAAAGGGTGTAGGAAATCAGAGGAAATCAAAGGAAATACTATTTCCACTTTCCTGCTGTCCAATGAGCCAAAAGAAGTGCCAAAAGCACATTACCTTAAAAGGAAATTCCCAGGGCCATCCAAAAAAGGAAATATCAAATTACCAAAAAAGGAAACTCGTCATTTCTGGAATGATCTTACTAAATTGGGTATGTACTATTTTTGGGTTACCAAAGTAATATATCTATTTTTAGTTCACGCACTTAATCAATAATGATGTCACTCATTAAGCACCACTAATTAGTTATGTAATCAGGCACTAATTAGTGACGACATTAATTAGTGCTTAATGAGTGATGTCATCTAATTAGTGATTAATTAGTGAACACCTAATTAATGATCTAATTAATCAGTAATTAAGATAACACTGATCAAATTATGTTCAGCCTATATCTTGTGCATCTGAGTTCCGATTAAGATGATCTAACCAGTTTTAGAAAGGTCTCATTGAGCTCTTTCCAACCGCAGTTCCTGATTAGGTAATATTAATTGATGTACAATGGTATTCCTTGATTTGTGACTTTGCATTGTCCTTATACAATACAGCTAGATGAACAGTAATGGCTTACTATATAGCAATCTCAATACTGTCAATATTCTCTTACAGTCATCTTTGTTTGATATACATAGCAATTTGGCTGTCTGATTACAAGCATACATATCAAAGATACTAAATACGATAGTTTTCATTAAATGATGTGCTGAATGTACTCTTTGTTTGGCTATACCTGGGGCTGTAAGCTATACCGAATTGAAGCCCCTAACAAGCCCTTTCCAGAACATCTTCAATCTCACCAAACGGATAAGAATTGACTTTGTTATTGAAGGAACAGTCAGATATGCACACTTTGCACAAAGTGTAACTAACAACTTGTACTTCCATGTAGTCGATTTACAATATTCATTCAATTTACAATGTCAGTTCTTGTCCGTTTGGTGAGATTGAAGATGTTCTGGAAAGGGCTTGTTAGGGGCTTCAATTCGGTATAGCTTACAGCCCCAGGTATAGCCAAACAAAGAGTACATTCAGCACATCATTTAATGAAAACTATCGTATTTAGTATCTTTGATATGTATGCTTGTAATCAGACAGCCAAATTGCTATGTATATCAAACAAAGATGACTGTAAGAGAATATTGACAGTATTGAGATTGCTATATAGTAAGCCATTACTGTTCATCTAGCTGTATTGTATAAGGACAATGCAAAGTCACAAATCAAGGAATACCATTGTACATCAATTAATATTACCTAATCAGGAACTGCGGTTGGAAAGAGCTCAATGAGACCTTTCTAAAACTGGTTAGATCATCTTAATCGGAACTCAGATGCACAAGATATAGGCTGAACATAATTTGATCAGTGTTATCTTAATTACTGATTAATTAGATCATTAATTAGGTGTTCACTAATTAATCACTAATTAGATGACATCACTCATTAAGCACTAATTAATGTCGTCACTAATTAGTGCCTGATTACATAACTAATTAGTGGTGCTTAATGAGTGACATCATTATTGATTAAGTGCGTGAACTAAAAATAGATATATTACTTTGGTAACCCAAAAATAGTACATACCCAATTTAGTAAGATCATTCCAGAAATGACGAGTTTCCTTTTTTGGTAATTTGATATTTCCTTTTTTGGATGGCCCTGGGAATTTCCTTTTAAGGTAATGTGCTTTTGGCACTTCTTTTGGCTCATTGGACAGCAGGAAAGTGGAAATAGTATTTCCTTTGATTTCCTCTGATTTCCTACACCCTTTCCTGCCTAAAGGAAAGCAGAAAGGAAAGGCAGGAAAGACCCCAGAAACCTGGGCCATCAAAGGAAATTGATAGTCTGATCACTGGGTTTCCTGCCCTTTCCTACAGCTTTCCTGCCCTTTCCTGGGCACAGGAAAGGGTATAGGAAAGGGTAAAGGGTAGCATAGGGGTTTCCTGTAGGAAAGGGAAAGCAGGAAAGGGCCACAGGGTGGGGGGTCCTAAGGCCACAGGAAAGCTCAAATTTGAGGACCCTTGAAGACCCATTTCCTTGGGTGACTGAAGTGGAGGAACATGTATAGTATCTCTTACCTGCTCCTGCGGGCGAAGGGATCTAAAGTGCCTTGAAGCTGTCAAAAGGTAAAGGCACCAACATTTCGAACGATTGGATTCACCCATGCCAATACCTTGGACTGGTCAAGCGGAAAATGTAAGAATTAGCACTGACGACCTCCAACTTGAAGGGGTTGTCATGGTGTGCTGCTGCTGCGGCTGGAGGCCAGCAGCGTGCAACCTGCAAATCTGATGAGAACTTCCCCTTAACGAACGGGATTGCATCATGGATCAAGTGCCGCGACAGGCGGATCAGGGAATAGATTGCGTTTGCAAATCTTTGAGCGATGATCCTTGGAAGGGTCGTGCCAAGGTCGCGAAAGTAGATTTGCCTTCGTTCTCAGGCCAGGCTCAAATAAGTTTCACTTGTCCCCTCAGCAGCTGGGTCAAAAGGTATACGTGAATTGTTCAAGGATTGCAGGGAAGTCGACTGATAGAGAGGGTAAATGAATCAGAATGACACAAGAGAAAAAAAGCGCTGAAGAGATGGGCTTGAAGCGACGTAGTTGCCCGTACACTATCTGGATGAGTTCCCACCAAACCAATCGGTAATCGAGGCGACAGTCTCGGCGATCGCACCTGCAATAGGACAGTCTGTATCCAGCACTGTCATCATTCCATCGAGAGTACCAAAAAGAACTTGTGAACCTTCAAGGAACCGCTGGACGAGCCCAAGGTGCAAGCGTCGGATCCGCTCCTCCTCATCGCGGGCGCTTAGAGGGATGTGGGAGAGAGTTCCTGGGCCCACCACTTGACCAGGTGGAAGGTATTGTGCAACATCGCTAGGCTTCAGGAGACCTTCACGGAGAAGAGCTTTGAGGTCCTTGGGGGGGAAGTCATCCGAGGTGACTGTAAGACCTGGAGTCCTTAGAGTCAGCTTTGGGACTGGCTGGCCCACACGGGCGGCAATAGCCTCCTTGTAGGCCTCGTTTGCACCAACGATGCCTAGACAAACAGTAAGTGAGGGTCGCTATACCACTCGTCGAGAACTCACAAGACCAAGTGCCCCCATCTTCGGTCTGCGAATCTATCACTTTCTGCCTAATGATTTGGTTCCAGTCAATAGTTGAAACTTGAGCAGGTCTGGGAAGAGGTGGGTTGGTATTGGGAGGCGGAAGTGGCTCTTCCTGGTTAGTTGCGCTGGACATTGTGTGTGGGCAGTAGGTGCTGAGTTCGATCACCAGGTATCAAAGTTGAGGAGGCCAACCTCAACTCAAAGCTATCTGATGGAGTTCCGAGGACTGTGCAATGTGGCAACCCGCCAACCTCCTCGACCCTCAGGATCCATCCCTGAAAGGCATCCCGATTGTCAAATCCAAACGTAAAATGCCAGGCAAGCATCAGACGAATACCTCACAGCAACCTCACCACAGACATCCAGAAGCAGCGTGGGCCAGTCAATCTCGGAATGTGGTGGGTTCGACTTGTCACCGCAAAGGGTGCATCTGCGGAGTACATGCTAACCAATTGTTTCACCGAAAGCAACAATCCTTAGGCATTGTTGAAGGGTGATTTCAAGACATTTAACAATTTTTGCGACTCCTGGTGTCAGCTAAAGCACTTCACTGGCCGCAAGGATGTTCAGCAAGGTTTCGGGACATCAGTGGGGCTTTTCATAGTTTCGGCCAGCTAGACTATTGCCAATTGCGGTCCTGAGCTGATCCTAACACGTTTTGGGGTCGTTTCATTGTGAAGGGATGGTTAAACTCGAACAGCAGCTAAGAACACATGGCTAGAAGTTCGAGAAGGGATGTGATTAGTTTGTTTTACTCCTCGATCATGAATTAACAACAAACTACCACATCCGCTGAGAGTTCAAACATTTCAGTTAACGTGGCAGCTGCGGCTGCGGAGAGTTGAGTCCTCCCGATTCCGAAGTATTGACCGATACACTTATGCAAACTATTGCATTCGCCAGTCAGACAACATAAATAACAGGGGGAGATAGCGGGTGGTACCATCTCGGGTTGCTCTAATCATTGGCTGAGTCAGCATAAGGTGTGGCTCATTTCCTTCCAACACTTTCCACTCTCACTTCGCCTCTCCACTTTTCTCTCTATCTACGACGCTATCCTCAATAGCCACTCACCAACCATGTCGTTGTACATACCTCAGCACCTCCCTGTGGTCAATGCTATTAAACCCTCAACAGAACACACACTGTGAGTGGGAATAGTTCGATAATAATTAGCAGAGAAATAAGTAGAGTGATACATGACATACCTGTGAGTGGGAATAGTTCGATAGAGAACACCCCACTCACACTAGCTACCTATATACATATCTACACAAAGGAATGTCCATATAAGGAAGAACAATAGTGTATCTGTGCAGGGTAAATAGAAGAGAGAGAACAATAAGAAAGAGAGAAGTGAACGATGCAACAAGTAAACATTTTGAAAGTAGTGTCCCTTGTACTGATCGTAACCGTAGAAACAACGATGTAAGTATTGTATTCTAACACACCCCCTCAATGCAAAGACCGTTGTGAACCTAAAAGAGACCAAGAGATAAACGGTGACGCTCAACAGCAATCCGAGGAAGGGGTTTGGTGAGAATGTCTGCAACCATGTCTGCAGTAGGGAGGAAGTGGACTTCGATGGTTCTGTCGCGAACCTCCTTCCTGATCCAATGAATCTTGATGTCGATGTGCTTCATCCTGCTGTGATTTTCAGGATTCTTGAGGACACGCAGTGCTGATTGACTGTCCACCATGAGTGGCGAGGGCTTCTTGACGTTGAATCCGAGCTCTCCCAAAAGCGAACGCATCCATTTGATCTCAAAGCCTGCAGACGATGCTGAGATGTATTCAGCCTCAGTCGAGGAGTTGGCGATTGTAGCTTGCTTCTTGGATGACCAGCTGACTGCACCAGTGCCCATCTTCATCACGAAACCACTGGTAGACTTGCGTGTGTCGAGGCATCCACCATGGTCTGCATCACTATAGGTGCGGAAGAGTTCATCTAATGGAGTGCCTTCATTCCGAGTGAATGTGAGCTTGAGGTCCTTGGTTCCCTGGAGGTAACGGAAGAGATGCTTGACAGCTTTCCAATGTGCAGGCCCAGGGTTGGAGTTGAGCTGTGCCAATTTTGCGACCGAGTAGGCGATGTCTGGGCGAGTACCAATGGCCAGATACATCAGGGCTCCAACTGCATTCAAGTAGGGGATTTTGCTCATCTCCTCCTTCTCGTCTTCAGTTGTGGGTGACATGCTTTTCTTCAGTGCTAGCCCGGGTTCCATAGGGGTGGTCACAGGTTTGCAGTCGGAAAGTCGGAAACGAGCAAGCATGTTGTTGATGTACTGGGTTTGGGATAGACGCAGAGTTTTGTTTGCCTGGTCGTACTCCACCTTGATTCCTAGAAGGTATGCAGTAGGTCCTAAATCCTTCAGCTTGAAGACCTTTGACAGCGCTTCCTTGACCCATTCAATCTTGGACTTGTCTTTGGACGTGATAGTGATGTCGTCGACAAAAACTGGGAGTGTGACACGAACACCATCCTTCACCCAGTGGTAGATGCTGGGATCAGAGAAAAGCTGCTCAAAGCCAATGTTCTCGAGTTCCTTTGCCAACTTCTGGTACCACAGTCGGCCACTCTGTTTGAGTCCATAGAGACCCTTCTTGAGCTTGCATACCCACCGGGCACCGTCGGTGTTATGGACTTCGAATCCCTCTGGTTGCCTCATATAGACCTCGTATTCATCCTCGATGGTGCCGTTAAGGTAGGCATTGGAAATGTCGATCGACTCGATGTGTTCTCCGTTCATTGCTGCTTGTGCAAGGACAGTACGGATAGACGTAAGCCTGGTAGTTGGGGCAAATACTTCATCATAGTCAATGCCATGAGACTGTCCAAAGCCTTGACCAACCAAACGAGCCTTGTATCGTTCAACTCTTCCATCTGCATCGCGTTTGATGAGGAATACCCAATGAGAGCCAATTGCCTTTCGATCCTTGGGGAGTTGGACGAGTTCCCAAGTACCATTCTCAATCAGGGCGTCGATCTCTGTCTGAGCAGCTGCCAACCATTTGTCCTTATCATCCCGAGCCATGGCCTCCTTCCAGTTCCGTGGTGCATCATTTGGGCGTGTAGCTGCACTGAATGCATTTTCACAAGCAGCTTCCATTGCAATCTCCCATCCAGCTGACATTGGGATGAAGTCGTCTGAGATGCCATAGACATTGAAGACAGATTCCATGACTCGACTAGCTTTGAAGGCAGTAGCCAAGTCAGCTTCTTCGTCGTCGTCATCATCGTCGTCTGAGAGTGAAGCAGCATCGATTGGAGTGGGTTGACTAGGAGGTGGTGGAGGATTTGGATTCATGAGTGTGGGGCGGAGTTGAAGATTCATGACTCTCATGCTGCCAGTTTGGGTAGCAAGTGGCAGACCGAAGAAATCGTGATTTTGGGCACCCCCTCGGGCTGGTACTGGATTTGAAGTGCTGGGTCCTGCCACATCCGTTCTGGGTTCAAGTTCCTCATCCTGTTGTGCTTCAGCCTGTCTGCGAGCAACTGGTTGGGTTCCCCTTCGTCCTTTTCCAGCAATTTTAGTGTAGTCCAAAACACCCCCTGAACGTGTTGGTCGTCCTCCTTGGGCTACAAGGTAGGGTTCATTGGGCTTGGCAGCTGGTGCTGCTAGACGTGGCTTTGGGCGGAGTGTTTGAGGAGAAGTGATATGTGCTGGTGCAGGAGCAGGAGCAGGTAGACGCGGAAATTCACCTTCCGGTGGGCTCCATCCAAACTCTTTCAGTGTAGGGTCAGGAGAGTCGTGCTCTGCTCTTGATGTGGGAGATGGATCACCCTGAGGCCTCGACCATGCACGCTTGCGCTCGTCAGCCAGATCCTTTGTCACTGGACCTCTGGGAGGTGCACGAACAGGAGTTCTGGGGGCAGCAGGGGCGTTGGGAGGATTCCCCGGGAGATCATCATCATCATCGGAGTCTGAATGAGGTGCATTGGGTGCTGGGCCAACAGGTGGTTGTGGAATGGTGTCAACGCTAGGTGTGGAGAGAGTCTCAGACTCATCGTCCTTGTGCGACCAAAGTTCACTCCATTGGACTGGAGGAGTTTCAGTGCTCTTGCCTTTGGTTGAGAGACCAGGGAAAGAAGTCTTGTCAAAGATCACGTCCCGAGAGATGTGGGTTTTCTTGGTAGCTGTATCATAGCACAGCCAGCCTTTGAATCCTTGCGCAAATCCAAGGAAGATGCAAGGGATGGAATGGGAGTCAAGGTTTTTGCAGTCGGACTTTGGTACATTGACCCATGCGCGACATCCATAGACTCTGAACATGGACAAGTCTGGCTTGCGTTTGTGCCACACTTCATATGAGGTGGTTTCCGACAGTGCAGACATAGGGGTGACATTCAGGATTTCAGTGTAGTAGAGGACAGCAGTGGACCAGAAGGTGGCGGGTAATCCAGCGTGGTTGAGCATTGCTATCACCCCCTCAGCCAGGGTGCGATTTAGACGTTCGGAGACACCATTTTGCTGTGGTGTACCACGGACCGTATGTTGTCGAGAGATTCCTCGTGCCTCACACCATTGATCAAACTCCTTTGAGATGTACTCTCCTCCCTTATTGTCCCGAAGCTCCTTCACTTTTACTCCCAAGTAGTTCTCCGCTGCAGCAACGTAGGTCTTGAACTTGTCAAATGCCTCACTCTTGTTTTTGAGCAAGTAGGTGCGCTTGTAGCGGCAGTGGTCATCGCTGAATGTGATCCAGTACCTGTACCCTCTCGACGTGCACGGAAGTGGACCATGCAAGTCACTGTGGATGCGACCAAGTACCTCTGTACACCGATGTTCTGAGATTTTTGGGAAAGGTCGTCGGTGTTGCTTCCCCGCAATGCATGCTTCACACATGTCCTTGACCTCTGTCCCTTTGTTGACAAACACCCCCTCTGCCAAATCCTTCTTGAGCAGCGTATTGAGCCGATCGATTCCGATGTGTCCAAGACGATCATGTAAAATGCCCTTGTCGACTGCAGCTGAATAGGCTACTTCATCATTCTCCAATGTGCTTCCATCCAATAGGCCGGTCGTCCCATGGATAGTAGCAGTGAAGAGAGAGTTGCCGTCTTTCGAAAATTCCAGGGAGTCGTTCTTGATGACAACACGCATCTTGCGCTTCTTCACAGCAGTAAGGATGGAGAATAAATTATTTTTCAGATGAGGGACATATAGTACGTCAGAAAAGACAACGAGCTCGCGGTTCCCAGATGGTTTGAACACAACATCTCCCTTGGCCTTTGCCCAGACCGTCGAGTTATCCCCCAGCCTCACAGGTACCAAGCAGGGTCGCATGTTGCGCATCCAACGCTTGTGAGGTGTCATATGCGAGGTAGCACCCGAGTCTGCATTCCACTGAGTGTTAGCGGTGGTACCCTTTGGACATCTACGAGGGGGACTAACGATGTGTGCGGTGGAGGCCATCTGAGCTTCCTCTTCAGCTGTGTCCTCAGCCATGTTGGCTGACATCACTTCCTTAGCCTTCTTCAGGACGTCGCAGTCCTTGGTGTCGTGGTTGGAGAGGTTGGTGTGATAGCGACATTTGAGGGACGGTTTGGAAGTGGACGATATAGCAGGTGAATGGGACGAGGAAGTGGTAGGCTTGCGAGGTTTTACCTTTTCTTGCTCTTTGTGGCAGCAAGGGCAGCTTCGTCGGCTAGGCCCTCGACCTTATTGGAGAGGTCGGCTTTGCGAAGGTGGTCGAGGACATCGTCGGCAGATTTGATGCTGTCGAGATGTGTGAAGGTCTTGCGAAGGAAGTTGCCCTGCTCATTGTGAGGAAGGCCGAGGATGACGTGGCTTGCATCAGGTCCATGATGAGCTCTGGCGCACCATAGCCCTTCTTGAACACAGAGCGTCTGGTGACAATCTCGGCGGTGGTAAGAGGGGCTGGGGCAGCAGTGGCCGGAGTAGTAGCATCCCCCTCAGCACCAGTATCTGCTGGTTCTTCCTCCTCCTCCTCATCTGACTCTGGAGCAGGGAGGGAGGATAGGTCGATGGATGTTTGGCGTGTACGCTCTGGGATGTAGAGTGGAAGAGCGTCCAAACGGTCACGGATTTGGGCTCCAGCAGCGATGATGCGGGCACCATAAGAAGCAAAGCTCTCTGTATCTGTCTTGCGGATGGAGAGAAGCTCTTGGATAGACGAAGCGCGAGATTGGGCTGTCTTGGGAATGTAGTGCTCAATGAGAGCTGTGAAGGTGGCGGCTGGGTTGGTTCGGTCGACACCCGAGATGATGGAGTCGGATTGGGCCATGTCAAGAGAGCTGACAATAGCGTATGCGAGTGTGGAGCGTTTGTCCCAATAATCCTTCCAATCCTTACGATCTTCACTTTTGTCTGGTTCCTCCTCCTCACCAGAGAGGATATGGACGGCACGAAGGCGCAATGCTTCGTTCTCAACCATAGTCTTCCACTGTGCAATGGTGTCAGACGAAAGAGCACAGATTTTGGTCGTGGAAGAATCGTCTGGCATGATGCTTCGAGAATCGAATGCAACAGTGACAGGGATAGGAGAGAGAGTGAAGGGAAGAGTTGATAGCGGGAAAATCCAAAATCAACAGGAGATACGACGTTGACTGGGAATAGCCAGAAAACGAAGTGGGGATAGAAGGAGATAGAAGTCGCTCGACCAGATGGACTGGGGCAGACCAGGGTGCAGCTGGGACGTGCTTTCTGAGAAGCAGAGGACCAGAGTGCAGATGTACCTAGGGTACATGACCGAATGTCTGTGAGGGAGGGTAGCTTTCATGTTGAGGAGTGTCTCTAACGCGAAGCAACAGGGCTCATAACCTATTAAACCCTCAACAGAACACACACTGTGAGTGGGAATAGTTCGATAGAGAACACCCCACTCACACTAGCTACCTATATACATATCTACACAAAGGAATGTCCATATAAGGAAGAACGATAGTGTATCTGTGCAGGGTAAATAGAAGAGAGAGAACAATAAGAAAGAGAGAAGTGAACGATGCAACAAGTAAACGTTTTGAAAGTAGTGTCCCTTGTACTGATCGTAACCATAGAAACAACGATGTAAGTATTGTATTCTAACAAATGCGACTGACGAGTCGCTGCGTGACCCTCCAGCACAGAGACCATTCAATGCATGCTCAGCGATGAATCCACCTCCTCTGGCAGAAACATTGCCCGGGAGCATAAACAGGTTTGTGGAGCTCACTCTTTCCTCGTTCCTTGAAGACTCAGCTATTTCCTTTGCTAGGCCATGCTAATGCTACCTGAGGCTCTTCCCTGCGTCTCTGTTGACGTCGAGAATGCGGATGTTGTTATCAAAACGAGAAGCAGGCAGCAGACGTCTGGTAAACCCTTCAGTTTGTACGACAAGAGAAATTCGTACACCCTGAATGCTTCCTT
Organism: Coprinopsis sp. MPI-PUGE-AT-0042; assembly: GCA_020736565.1. Taxonomy (NCBI): domain Eukaryota; kingdom Fungi; phylum Basidiomycota; class Agaricomycetes; order Agaricales; family Psathyrellaceae; genus Coprinopsis; species Coprinopsis sp. MPI-PUGE-AT-0042. The sequence continues at coordinate 41,148 of JAHBOF010000243.1, read as the reverse complement.
CGACGACGTGGAACTACTGGATGAACTTTCGGAGTATTGCAACGATTTCACCTTGGCATCTGTGCGCCTTGGTGGCTCCCTCGTCAACCGTGGCAACTGCTTCGACTCTGTTGTTCGATGCATCCGCAAACTACAAGTTGCTGTCGACCGGTTCAACGCTTCAAACTCCAATGTGCAGGCTTCTTCTCTTCTCTATCACTCAGTTGAAGAGCGCTACAAGTGCGACTTTCCCACTATTCCACCAGCCATGGGAAAGATTGTGACTTCAATGCTTGGCCCTATCGCAACCTGATGCCCCACATTTCAGCCTTCGTATTTACCCTCTTCATGTAGTTGCCGCTGGTTGTATCTCGCACAATTCGGCGCTAGCTCCATAATTCTCGATGTACAATGCCAACCACTTGTGTTTACTGTAACTTGATAAAAACATTGTGAAACTACCCTTGATCTCGTCAAATCCTGAGCTGGCTGGGAAGTATCTTGAATACGACCATTTGAGGTCACAATATTTCATAGACATGCGAACGTTGGTTCATGAACCTTGTGAGAGTGACCTAGTATGCGATGAGAGAATATAAACCTCTTTCTCTCCTGGGGTTGGATGGTTACAGGTAGGTTACATTACAATGTTCATGCAGGCAACACCCGTCTGCTGCTGTGTTTAGTCTCCCAACACAAACAGACGCCGTTTTGGACGAGAAGTTCAAGTTCGAGAATTGTGACTGAACGAAATGAAACCAAAACCAAACCAAACGAAGAAAAAGACCTAGTATGGGACTACAAGTACTGGCCATAACGCTGTAGCGACGATAGGTAGTGAGCTCCAATTGCCCTGGACCATCATGACAGAGGGCTCCTTCGGAGATGAGTTCAACTTGAAGTTGTTTGCTTTAATTCAAGGCGCAGCGGCGACCATGACGGGCGTAGCGCTCGCAGTCACTACGTGTCAGGACTGCGCCTTAGTGTCAGGTTGGTTGCAGTGACATCGCAATGGTGACTAGCACTCCTAGAGGTTGCCCTGAGGCTGCTCCACCTGCGAAAGGGTGGGTACAGTGCATATAATAGCCTTCCACTCCATGCTACTCTCATACAGTGTCCCAAGCCACCCCCCAGCCTTAACGGGTGGCGTCATTACTACCACTTCTTCAAGCAATCCAAGTTAAAGACCGCAAAACGAGCACTCCTGTACGCATTTTAACCAAGGTTTGTGATTTCTCCGCATCACCGTAGTACTCTATCTTCACTGACTTCAAGGCGGTTCCCATCGTGTTTCTAGAGTAGTGCAATAGGATGAGCCGTCAAGAGAACGAAAGTGCCTCTCAGGCTTTGGGTGTGCAAAGTCGCTACAATCGAAAGCTTTGCGTGCTCCAAGCCGCAATGGGACTTGAGGAGAAGCCACTTATCTTTTCTCGCATTCGCGTAAGTCTCAAAACTAGACTGACTGCGATGGCTGCTGCATGATTGTACATTAGGCTTCTGCTTTGCGTGCACTTCGTAAGCTGGGATGCATGTTGGTGCATATTGCAAGTCCTGGCCTCAACCACGAGGGTAATCACCATGACCAATGCACTGACAAGGCACAAAACCTTCCATGTTCGTTCGTAAGATTAGCCTGGTTGGTAAGCGTGTTTTTGGGATAGGAAGTTCGCGTTCTCAGACATAAACTACCAGGTCCTATACGAGTGTCCCATTCTTCGGCACTACGAATCCTCATGGCCCACCGAGGCGCTAATGGGCATCCACCAGGATGAAGTCTACCAGCGGGAGCAAGAGTTCAGGGGCAGAAATGGCTCTACCGCCACTCTCCCTGACTTTCACGCAGTTCTCATCGATGAAGCGATGTCGAGCTTCTGATTGCAGCCTCAATTTGGTCATGGCAGAGGCTCTGCCTTCGCTTTGGCGCCTGTTTTTGGCATTAGCAGCCTGTGCTAATGACTATTGCTGCTTCAATTTCGCCTAACCTCTGTCTCTGTCTCACCCTGCAGTGTTCTCTCTTGTACTAGATTATTCAAGCTATAATAAATCAGACCTGAGGTCTTGCGTGATACCTACGGAGCTCACGGATTGCCATCAATAGCCTGAGGTTTGATAGTCTCTTCGAGTTCTGAGGTTGCAGGCACGGCATTTCGCCTTTCGATTATCCAAAAAGCCTTCATCTGGGCCATTGCAAATTCCTCCTCGTTATTGGGTGTTGGGTGTGGCTGAGCGCGATAGCCCCTATCTGTACCTGGTCGAATTAGGCGCCCGCGCCTAATACACTATGACTGCAGCTGCGGGGGGGTTCCAACCGACTCTCATTCAAGATACCTCTACTAGTACTACTCCGAATCTTACATATAACTTCAGAGATAATGCCAATTACCATTCCAATCGCCCATTGTCATCCTCCCAGAGTAGATCACCAGCTCAATTATACACCGCAACCACGACTTGAAACATGTTCAAAAATATGGCGCATCCGAGTCACTGTGATGGGGACTAAGCTGAAGGGCCCACAGCTGAGATATTTTCAGTATGTCGCCGTCACGATAGCGGTCCAGATTGTTCTTGCCTGTTACGGATTCGCTGATGACTGTGACTATTACCTGCCAACAGGATTCCAAAGGCATCCCAGAACAACTCCGACCCAGAGAGAACGAGATTAGTAGTGGGACGGAAGTCACAAGACACTTGAATCACGGAGCTAGGCACCGGCAAGGGCAACACCAGGCCTGGATCGACTTGGATCGAAGCGAGCAGCAGACAAAGACATTTGATGCACACATTACGAGGATACTATCCAGTATTCTCTTGGCCAATCAGCAAGAAAACAGTGGTCACAGCTTCTGTTGGAGTTGCACGCCGTTGGTGATGCAAGGGGAAGTCCCTGGGTTCACTCCACGAATACTGAATGTCCCTGGTGATGTACCCGAAAGTTTGGGTACTGTAGTATCATCAACGGTGTTTGCGACACGACATTGGCAATCGAGTCAGGTGTATGACTACTAAACTGATGGTAACCTCGTATATCCATGACCTTGGCTGTTTCGACGCCTGTTTGGGCTCAGGTACTTGTCTGAGGGTCACTGTGCTCCGACTCCTCGACGATACACAGTGTTTAATGTGTTTGGATCCCATCCTAGTACTATGGGTGACCTTCGCCTTGGACCGTTTATTGCAATGCAAGCCAAAGTTGGGCTCCTGTAGTACATCGTGTTTCACACTCACATACATGATTTGGGTTCCACTCTCAGGCTCTGCGCGTTCAATGCCATAAGTTCCTTCTTTCCCTTCAAATTCAAATTCCTCCGTGAATAAAGTGTGCTTCTCATTCCTTATTACTGGGCGGCGCTGTTGTGGAAAAGATAGGATGAAAAAGTTGATGTGACGCCTAAATGGTGGTTTATGAATTGAACACGGTGCTTTCTTTGAATCTGTGTTTTGAATTGCCTAGTAGTAGTGAATATCCGATCAGGCAAATCCCGTGGTGAGCCTGACGAGCTCTGTCAGGCACTTGAGACCTTCAGCCACGATTACATGACTTGAGAGCCTTTAAATGCATCAAAGTACTTTAATATGACTACTCAGGAGCTTCAAACCGTAGCTACGGGTGCACATGCTCAGAGATCCTGGATTCGCCATGGGCGCCTATTGTCTGAACAGTCCGGGTCATCGCTTCCTTATCGGGATTGTTTGGCTCTGCCTTGGGCCCCTGCGAATTTTGCACTCATCCGAGTTGTGGTCGTCATGACAGTTACTCAGGCTAGCGGTACTCGTACTAGTAGCACGCTTCCTTGTCAACCAACCACCTACTTCACGCTGGTGCAACGTGTTCTTCACATTCACCTGCCATCTCCCCTCCCCCAAATGCGAGGATACTTTGAGCTAAACACCTGCTAGAAATATACTTAAACAGCACCAACTCCCCTGCATCATCAGCAACATCCTCCTCCCTGCTTCGTTTGAAGCTTTTTTTATCTCGTCGAAAGGACACCAGCGCCTGCAAAGGGAATAAAACAAAGTATGCATTGAATCTCGTGGGTATGTGCATACTTATTTCTCTCATTTCCAATCCCAAGAGCTGACACAACCAACTAGATTAATCTGTCAAGACTCAAGAGCCTGTGCGATATCTAGCAGGCACAGGATATCCCAGCCGTCTACAGCAACTCGAAGGCCACACTGACATCCTCGGAAGGCCCACACACCGCATTCCTTTCCCAACGCCCGCCAATCCCACTGCATCCTCCTCCTTCCTCGTCCACAACCAACTCTACGCCTCACAGCCTTCCCTTCCCACAACCCCTAATCCCGACAGGTACCACAGAGGCTCCTGCCCCTCTGATTCCTGTCAGGGGGTTTGTTCATGAGGTCTCGAAGCTTTTAAGAGGCTTTCTACAAACCGTGTTATGGAATGTCGAAGCTATCCGACCAAAGCTGGCAGAGTTTATCAGACAGGAGAAGGATGCAAGGAGACCCAGAGCCCATTGCACCCACAACCAACGAAGAGCTTGCTCTCGAGGCTGAACTTGCCAAGGCGGAGGTCGAGGCAGTAGCCTATGCTTCCGCCTCTATCGATATCGTCCAGATCGACAACGAGTGCCAATTCTCCAACCCCTCTGCCAACGATGAGCCACCTGGGATGAAGTCACCATCCCCGTCCAAACCATCCATTGCGGGATACGAAGCATGCTGCCACTTCCCTCTCCCATCCTCTGCCAACGACGAGCCACCTGAGATGAAGTCACCATCCCTGTCCAAACCATCCATTGCGGGATACGAAGCATGCCGCCACTTCCCTCTCCTCTCCTCTGCCAACGACGAGCCAAGTGAGATGAAGTCACCATCCTCGTCCAAACCATCCATCGCGGGATACGAGGCATTGCCACCACTTCCCTCTTCCCTCCTCTGCCAACGACGAGCCACCTGGGATGAAGCCAACAAACCATCCATCGCGGGATACGAAGCATTGCCACCACTTCCCCCTCCTCTCCTCTGCCAACGTCGAGCCACCTGAGATGAAGCCACCATCCCCGTCCAAACCATCCATTGCGGAATACGAAGCATGCCGCCACTTCCCTCTCCTCTCCTCTGCCAAAGTCGAGCCACCTGAGATGAAGCCAAGAAACCATCCATCGCGGGATACGAAGCATTGCCGCCGCTTCCCTCTCCCCTCCTCTGCCAACGACGAGCCACCTGAGATGACACCCCAATGTTAATGTTCAGGCCCTTCGAAGTGCACTCCCTCTAACCTACCAATATCTGACTGTCTGTCCTCCATCATTCATGGAAAGGCTGGTCCTGTGCTCTGGTATTGCCTTGAACCGGGCCTTGTCATGCAGACATGTCCACAGTTGAGATGGAATGGCCCTTCCAGTTGGAAGGCTGACCTGCTGACTTTCTGAGCCTCATACAAACCGGCTCTGCCAACACCGATGAAGACTTGAATTATTGAAGCTCTACATCAGTCGATCAAGCGCATAGGCCGCCTCGTAGTTGTCAGCAACCACTCAAGTGGGCGAGCTTCGATTTAGGCGATGTACGTAACCTTGTTAAAATTAAGCTAACATTACCTGGGACCTCGGTTTGATAGATGCCTCAGCAGCCTCCTCATTGCTTCCTGCCTCGACCACAACGACAAGGCCTTCGCCTGGATGCATATTCATTCAACCTGTCCGCCTGCGCCTGAAAAGTAGATCCTTCAACTGAAGGGCCTCTCCTTTTCGTTTGAGGTCCAAGTACATGATTCAGCCAATCGATGGTGGCGCAAGCTTGGTCGATCTTGAAGAGTCAAGTCGGGTGGAACAGGCCCATTCTCTTTAGCAACCCGCAGATCATGGGCTTTCTCGTGTCGCTCTTCCTTCTTTCTGTGGTTGAGCCCCCTCCTATCTGGCTACAGCGCGGAACATGATGCAAAGGTTACGGCTTGGAGTTCAGCGACAAGCCATGTCGTTTGTGTTATTAGTATTCAAGAACATCCAAGAATTCACCCTTCCGCCAATGTTGTCAATCGTAAGCCATCCCAAAATGATACAGATTGAAGCTAACTGTGTTGTATACAAGGTAAGCGCTACAGCTCGACGTCGATGGATAAATCTGCACTGGGAAGACGGCCCCTTCGTTGGTGACGACTCTCGTCGTGGTGGCAAGGCTCCACGTACCAACCAGGTGTTAAACAGTCCCCTTTGCTCGTCACGGCTCTTGTCACAGCGAGAAAGCCTACACGTACAAACCAGGTCTTAAACAGGCCCCTTTGCTTGTCACGGCTCTCGTCACAGCGAGAGAGCCTACTCGTACGAACCAGGTCTTAAACGGGCCCCTTCGCTTGTCATGGCTCTTGTCACAGCGAGAAAGCCTACCTGTACCAACCAGGTGTTGAATGGGCCCTTTCATACCAATCATTGTCTTGACGGTACGGAGGGCCCAATCCAACACGAGGGTTCTCCATTGCATTCGCCATCCAGTAAGTTGATGGAGCCTTTCATACGTTACTCCGATTTACCGTTCAATACCAGAGCCCTTGCATGGGCGATGACCGTTGAGGTGGACGAATTGGCCGTAATGACTCGACGACATTAGTGGGCCCTTCCACCACCATCACAATATAGGCCATAGAGGAGGCACATCCATCCCTCTCACTGGTAAAGGGCTCTTGCATCGCCTTCGATGTTCGGTGAGTTGCACAGGCTTGTCCCAACGCTAGGTCAACACTAATGGCTATCTATTAGTAATGTATGGGCCATGTGCGACCGGCCCCTTCATTGGCCACGACCCTTAGCATGAAGAACAAGCCTTCTTCCTAAATCAAGGAAAGAGAGCCTACTTGTTTGATCTGTGTCAGCAACGGACATCAGGACCCAGCTAATTTTCCAGCCCATCCATTTGCTTTGGATCCCCAACTGCAGAGAAAGTAGGCTCAGCCCTTTTGTGTTGCAAGAATGCGAGCTCAACGACAGAGCCTGAGAGAGCCCCGCCTCCCCCTGGAATTCGTACCCTCTTTACCTTCGCTTACGCAAAAGCAAGAGTCACTCTATGGTACGTTTCGTTCTGCTGTATCACATCCTCCTTACTCATACATTCCCCAGAATACACCTGTCATCAATCTACGTAGTGTTCACTGCACGACCCCTCTCGACCAATTCCAATGCGGATGTGATAGCAAGGAGGGAGCGCTGCAGGAGGTACTTCGTCGCCATCATCTCTTGATACTGCTCCACCAATGCTTGAAAGCACTCCAACACCAAGTTACAAAGGTCGTCTCGATTGTCTTTGTGCTCTGAGGCGGACCTTGGCGCATCCAAAACCACAGCCTTCCTCCATCCCTCGGGCGATGCAGCCAAAGCACGACTGAGCTCATCAGCTGCGCCTTGTCTCCGAGAACCCTCTTCCTGCACATCTTCGACATCAATGGCATCGGGAGGGGACCCCGACTGAATGACAAAGGACGTAAAACCGTCAGACTCTGCGTCCGACATCGAGTCCTCCTCACTATCCATTCCAGAATGGGCTGGATCGGTTAGTCCCCAAAGAATTCATGGAGTTAGCTTTGGAACTTACTGGATGTGTTCGTAGGCTTCTCGGTCACTTCACTTTCGTGCTGAGACGCGTTCATTGTGACGAGAAAATCGTTGAGCATCACCGCAAAGGAAAAGGTAGAATTTGATGCTTGATCTCTGCCGCGATTGCGCTCTGACCTCCCATGTGATCCTAGATTTCCGATTTTTTTTGCCGTGTCGTCTCAAATCTCCGGCTTCTCCTCGAACCACCACAACACTCCGTCCATTCCTCAGCATCTCCGGCTTCTCCTCGAACCACCGTACCATCTCCTTTATTCCAAATGTCTCGTCCCTCCGTGCAGCTTTACTACTACCTCATGTTATGACCTCATACCTATGACATCACCTATGACATCACAGTAACATATGTTTACCATACCTTTTTCATTTCTCTTCATTCTTATCATCTTCTTTTCATTTCATACGACTGCGGACTGCGCCTTGCTACTTACACGATCTGATACGCATGTTATCCTCGAGGCTTACGCCTCACCTCTACCACGCGCTACTGACTATATATACTCCACCTATCTAGATACCTATTCCTTACTTGGTTCTACTGTATTAACATTACAATCTACCAACTCGAATCTCACCAATTCACACCTCTCTCCAAACCTTGCTATATCTGAGACGACTCAGATCTATCAATTCACTCAACTACATCTGGAAGCACCAGATCTATCTCCTCTCAACGAACGTTAACCCTTACACCTCGTTGTATCGACCTTCACACCGTCTTACACGAGTTTCCATCCCACACGACTCTCGTCTTTGACATAACCAGTCACGAGACACCAATCACTAGTCCCGTGCATAACTACACGTCAGACACGTGACACTCTCGACCTGTCATTTGCATTAACTCTAAGACGCTGCGACTGTAACTCGCTATAAGTCTTAACAGAAGAACCAAGTCTCTAAACTAACTATCCCCGCTATAACGACTAGCAATGGATGCCCTTTTCGATCAAATCAACCTTGCCCTCGGAAACCTTGCCGCCACCATCACCCCCGCACAACTCATCGCCAACCTCCAACTTCCCCTAGCCCAAGTAACCGGATATGCCATGGTGATGGGTCTTGGAGCTGTACTATATGCAGTAATTCGGACCCTAATCCCCCACCTCCAAAGTGTAGCCTCTAGTCTAGGCACCACGATGGGGGCAGATGTAAAGAAAATGACGGACACGGCAGACATCGCTCTAAAAGAAATGGCCGTAGCCATCACTGAAATGAACCAGGAGATGAAAGGGATCAGAGAAGGAAGGAAGAAGTTGAAATTGGAAATTCCCAAACCCAATAAATTCTCGGGAAAGCCTGACGAAGTAGAACCCTTCCTCCTAGCATGCAGGTCCTATGCCCACCACAAAGGAGAAAAAGATCTCGTCACCACCATCATGTTCATCATCGGGCTGGTTAATGAAACAGAATCAGACTGTCGCGGAGAGCGGCGCTAGATGCAATCTAATCAGCGGAGTCGTCGATCGGCAACGACGAAGGCGGAGGCGGCGATGACGGAGCGGAGAGGCTGAGCGGTGCAAGAGGCTCGACCAACAAGTAGTGGAACTACAAGTCAAGAGCAGAGACGGAGAGAGAAGCTTAGAGCAGAGAGGTGACGAGTTAAGGCTTGTATTGACGAAGAGGTCAAACTGAGGAAATACAATGAGAACGAGCAGTCTTATATACCCTACAGTAGGTGCTGAGTCGTACTAAGTCAAAGGCCATGTGAGTCGTGCTGACAGAGATAAACAAGGAAGCTGCGCGAGGCAGCGCGAAGGATAAGTAAGAAGCAGCGCGAAGGATAAGTAATCGTATCGGGCATAACAATAGAAATGAGTCGGGCTGAGTAAAGGAATGACAAAGAAGGGTCGGGCTGCGCAGAGGCAATGCGCGTAGCCGAAGGTGAAAATAGTAATCAACGGTAGGAATGTGGAAAGGAACCATCGGGACAAGTGAACGGAGATGAAAGAATAGGGGTAACGGAGATAAGATGGAAAGCGGATCAAGATAAGATAAAAAGGAAAAGATAGGGGCGAAACGATAGGGGCTAACCAGTGTCCACGACATTACCCCCCCTCCTATGCTTCATCGTCCTCGATGATTTGAAGGCCTAGGCGGACGTAGTCAGTGGTGGAGATGCGGCGAGGGGCGTTAGGGTTGCGTTCGTGAAATTCGTCGATGTATTCTTGTGAGCGAGGGATGAGGTTGGATTCGGGTTCCCAGCTGTTGTGTGAGGCGTCGTAACCAAGCCAGCTGACTTCATAGTAGAGCTCATTCTTCCTTCCTTTCTTCCTCCATTTGCTGTTGAGAATGCTTTCGAGCTTGTACTCTGTCTCTCCTTCGATTTCTACGGCCTCTGGTGGTGGTGGTAAGATGCCGTTGACGTCGTTGCCTTTGAAGCGGGAGAGTTTGTCAAGGTGAAAAACGGGATGGATACATCGCATGTTCAGAGGGAGTTCCAGCTTGTAGTCGAGGTCGCCGATTCGTTCGAGGATTTTGAAGGGTCCGAGCTGTTTGTCGCCTAAGCTCCGAGATGGAATTCGGACTTTGATGTCGCTGCCGTCTAGCCAGACATATTCGCCTACTTTGAAGGTGTCGGAGGCGCGTTTGCCGGCTTCGAATGAGTCTTTCTGGTGTGCTTTGTCCATACGTAAGGCGGCCCTCGACGTCTTTACGGACTTCTCGAAGAGTGTCGAGTCGTGTATTGACTGGTCGGAGGGTGGAGTTGGAGCCAATGGGAATGTTGAAGGATGGAAGGTAGCCATAGAGAACTTCGAAAGGTGAATGATCGTGGGCGGAGTGAATACGGGAGTTGATGACGAATTCTGCCATGGGGAGGTGCTTGTCCCAGTTGGTTTGGCAGCGGTTACGTAGAGGCGAATGTAGTTCTTGACTTCTTGGTTGGCACGTTCCGTTTTGGCCGTTAGCTTGTGGATGGTATGCGGTAGTGAGGCTGGACTTGATGTTGAGTTGTTTTGAGGAGGTCGTGCATGAGCTGGAGGCGAATTGGGGACCTCTGTCGCTGGTGAACTGAAGGGGGAGACCGTACAGGCGGAAAAATTTCACGATAGTAGATGTCGGCCACTCCTTCAGAGCCCGATCTTGGTGGTGCAGGGGAAAAACGTGGATGAACTTGCTGTAGTGGTCCTGTAAAAACGATAGCGGCGTCATGGCCATCTAGAGTGGTGGGTAGAGGGCCGATGAAGTCAACTCCCACAGATTCCCAAGGGCCGTTGGGGACGTCTAGGGGGTTGAAGAAGGGAGTGGGGATGCTGAACGTTCTTCTTGCGGGCGCAGGTGTCGCAGCCTTCGACGTACTTCTTGACGAAAGCCCTCATAGAGGGCCACCAGTACTGACGTTCGACTCGTTCGAGGGTGGAGTGAATGCCAGGGTGTCCTGAGGTGGGGTCGTCGTGGCATTGGCGGAGGATGTCCTGGCGGAGTTGAATGTCGTTGGGAACGTAGACTCGGCCCTTGTGATAGATGAGGCCGTCTTCTTCCTTCCATTCGGGTAGTCCATTGACGAGTTTGGCAGGTCCGTTCTTGAGGGCGTTGAGGGCGGTGAGGACGTTGGCTTCTTTTTCACTGGCGAGGCGGATGCGTTCTTCAAGGGGGTTGGCGAATTCATGGTTGGCGGCGAGTTTGGCGAATAGTTCGGGCTTGAGGACTACTTGTTGTCGGTTATCTTCTGCGTCGGTTTACTTGGTGGATGTCGAGTCGAGAGAGAGGGTCGGCTTGGGTGTTGGCTTTTCCAGGATGGTGGGTGAGACGGAATTGGAATCGTGAAAGGTAAAGTGCCCATTGGGCGTGGCGGCGGCTGAGATCTTGGGCGGTGCGCCAGTATTCAAGGTTGGTGTGGTCAGTGATGATTTCAAAGGGTTCTGGGAGGCCTTCAAGGAAATGTCGCCAGTCTTTGAGGGCTTCGATGATGGCGAGCATTTCTCGATCGTAGATTTCGTAGTTGCATTCGGCGGGTTGCATGGAGGATGAGCGGAAAGCGGATGGGGTGCCAAAGACCGTTGTCGAGCTTCTGAAGCAATGCACCTCCCGTGGCGAAGCCAGAGGCGTCAACTTCAATGCGTGTGGGTCGATTTGGGTCCCAAAGTGACAATACCGGGGCGGAAATGAATTGATGGCGGAGCGTATCAAATGTGTCTTGATGTGGCGTACCCCACTGCCAGGGACATTCTTCTTGGTGAGGTTGTTGAGAGGGCGGGCGATGGTGGGAAAAGTCCTTGATGAAACGGCGATAAAAATTAGCGAATCCCAGGAAACCTCAAACGGCGCGTAGATTGCGGGGAGTGGGCCAGTTGCGGACAGCTTCAACTTTGGCGGGGTCCATGGAGATCTCTCCCTCCTGATGACCAAACCTAGGTACTCGATCTCCATCTGCTCGAAGACACACTTTTCAGGTCGGAGGAAAAGGTCGTGAGCCTTGAGGCGTCGGAGTACTTCGTTGGTGATTTGGCGGTGTTCTTCCAGGGTCATGGTGAAGATGAGAATATCGTCGAGGTAGACAGCGACTTTGCCGGCGGTAATGAGGTCGGAGAAAATGGAATTCATCAGTGCTTGGAAGGTGGGGGGTGAGTTGGTGAGTCCGAAGAACATGACACGGGGTTCGAAGAGGCCTTGGTTGGTTGCGAATGCTGCCTTCCACTCATCTCCTTCCTTGATGCGTACATTGTTGTATCCCCAGCGAACATCGAATTTGGAGAAATACTTGGCACCTTTGAGGCGGTTGACGATGTCGGAAACGAGAGGGAGTGGGTAGTGATTCTTGATGGTAAACTCGTTGAGGCGACGGTAGTCCTGTACGAAGCGAAGTTTTCCGTCCTTTTTCTTGACAAAGAAGACTGGAGAGGCCAGGGGCGATTTCGACGGACGGATGTAACCTTTCTGAACGTTTTCCTTGATGAAGCGATCCAGTTCTTCTTGTTCATTGGATGACATGGGATAGACCTTGGTGCGCATGTCGGCTGGGGTGTCTGGTGTGAACTCGATGGCGTGGTCCCAGGGTTTGTGTTCTGGTAGACGTTGGGACTCGGATTCAGAGAAGACGTGGGCGTGCTGTCGGTATTGAGGGGGAATCATTTCTTCGAAAGTCTTGACCGGTTTCTCCTTTTCGATCTGTTCGGCGATTTGCTGGGAGTAGGTGAATCCAGCAGCGCACCACAGTTGATCACTGACGTCCTCGAGGAGTCCTTTGCGTTTGAAGGATCGTCGTAGTCGGCGGTTGGCGTTAATACGGCAGAAGGGTGGTGTAAGTGTCCAATTCTTCAAGAGGCGGGGGTGGTAGGAGTAGTAGGTGTTGGTTCAAGAGTAGGTGGGTTAGCAGGGGTGGCGGGAGTAGGATCGGGAGTAGAGGCAGGGGTGGAATCGGGTGGAATGGTGGTACCAGTGGCAACGGATTCATACTCAACATCTATTTCTTCGACGAGGGCGTCTCCTGAGGGGGTGCCGCGATAAGTTGGGGCAGCGTCCTCGTCTGGGATTTCCTCAATAGATACAGATGGAATGGGGCTTGTTGGAGCATGGGGTGGAATGCGAAGTGTACCACGTTGCCAGTCGATGGTAGGATTGAGGTGGCGGAGCCAAGGGAGACCTAAGATGATATCTTCGCCACCTAAGTTGGTGACGAGGAAGTCTGTCCAGGCGGGTGTGATTGTCGACGGTGAGCTCGAGGCGGGCGAAATGGGTGATGTATCCAGCGGTATTAGGGGATCCATCGATGTTCTGAAGTTCGATGGGACGGCGGAGTGGGAAGGTGGGGGTGCGGTTTCGTTGTACAAATGGGACGTCTAGGAAAAGTCCTGTTGCACCACAATCAACCATGGGATTGGCTTGGGTGCTGCTGCGGTCGCGACCTCGGATTCGGGCAGGCACACGGAAGTGGGATGAGAGGGGGTTCAATTCTCGAACGGTGCTAAGTTTTACAGGTGGTTATCGAATCATAGGCAGAGGAGGCGTACGGAGCAAAGGGTGAATGCATTGCAGCATTGACAGACACCCTCTTTAAAAATCCTTGCGGAGCTGGGAGATCTGGTCGAGGATGCGGAGTTGGTTCTGTTGGTAGGTCTGGAGCTCGGTGGAGATAGTGGTGGGAGCAGGAGCGGGAGTGGCAGCAGGCCTGGCAGTGGCAGCAGAGATGGATGCAGAAAAGGTGGAAGGAGCTGGGGTGTTGAAAGAGGCGCAGGCGTCAAAGGTGACTTCTTCAGCATTGGTGGCACGGACGCGTTGGGTTCTCCTGAGTCCTCGGTCGCGTTCAAGTCCCATGAAGCGATCCTGGCAGACTCCTTGGATGTGGCCCTTACGTTTGCAGTAGCTGCACTGTGTTTCCTTGTACTGGCAGTCCCTCTTGAGATGAGTCTTGAGGCCGCAGCTGTAGCATCGTCCTTGCATAACTCACGTAAATTCGTCGCGAGTGCGTCCAGGAGTGTGGGAGGCGTCGACTTGCATAGCCATGGGGTCGGCGGGGGCAGAAGTGATGGTTGGGGGCGGAGCTGTAGCCAGATGAGCCCTTGTTCATTTGTCCAGGGTGGGTACGCATGGTGAATTCGTTGTTGATGATGCGGGCGCAGAGTTCATCCAGGGTTTTGGGCTCTTCAACGGCTCCCAGTTGGTTCATGAGGAGCCACATTTGGTCCTCGCGGTGCAACTTGTCGGTGAGGCGTACAATGCCATCCTGCTCTCCTAGTCCCGTGCGAGGGAAGATACTCCTGGAAGTTGGTGACCAGCTTGTGGGCGGACTGCCTGTCGTTTCCTTGTCAGAGAGCATCCAGCTCGAGAAGGGCGGACTTCTTGTCGTCGTTGGGTTGGAAGCGCTTTTCAAACTCTTCGACAAATTTCTCCCAGTTGCCGGTGAAGGGGAAGGGGTGCTGTGCAATCTTTGCTGTGTCTCCAGAACTGGACGCGATTTCCGCATCTACAATCTGTTGGAGAAAGCGGGACGCCCATCCATAGGCATCACCAGTAAAGAAGGAAAGGGCAGATGAGATCCATCTTCGATCGTCACGTCCTCCTTTGGTGCTCAGAAGGTCGCGTTGGTGGATTGCCCAGTTGGTGAAATAGCGGAGGAAGCGGCGGGAGTCGTCGGTCTTTCCTTTGAAAGATTCGGGCTTCTCGACACTGCTACAGGCAGGTGCGGCGGGTTTGTTGGCGAGTAGTTCAAGTAGTTCCTGGATTTGCTTGGCCATTTCGACTTGGCGTTGCTGAAGCTGGATGGGAGTGAGTTGGGTATCGACGTCCATGGTTCCGGAGTTGGAGGGTCCACCTTGGTGGTCAGCCATGAAGACAAAAAGTGGTTCTTGAGTGGGGATGGTCGGGGAGTGGCTTTGGATCGGGTTTATTGGGAGTGGTCTGAACGAGAGTGGCGAGGGCGGATACTGGTGGTGAAACAGTAGGAGTTGGGAAACGAAAGTCGGCTGGGAACCAGAAGGGTGATAGAGCTGGGAGGTGCTGTGCTTGGGTTGGAAAAACAACTAGGGATCCGTTGATATAGATTTCTTGGATGCTGGGTGCTTGTGTAGCAGTGGGGGCACGGTTGGTGGTCACAGTCGGCAAAATGCCAGGCGTCGGTGTCTGGAAAGTATTCGTAGTTGACGGAGGTTGCAGTGTTGATGTTGATTCTGTGTTGGAGTTCGGAGCAGTCAAAGCTTGCTTCAGAGCTTGAGTCGCTGTCGGAGTTGCTGTGAGTGGATTGGTATGCTGATGAAAGGCTGGTGTCGGGGTCTTGTGATTGACTCGATTCGGAGTCGCTTTCTGGGGGTCTGAATGTTGGAATGGTTGCAGCAGTTACACAGGCGCAAGGGCAGTAGTCGGTACTGCCAGTGCGAAGAGGTAGTTTGACCTAATGTCGCGGAGAGCGGCGCTAGATGCAATCTAATCAGCGGAGTCGTCGATCGGCAACGACGAAGGCGGAGGCGGCGATGACGGAGCGGAGAGGCTGAGCGGTGCAAGAGGCTCGACCAACAAGTAGTGGAACTACAAGTCAAGAGCAGAGACGGAGAGAGAAGCTTAGAGCAGAGAGGTGACGAGTTAAGGCTTGTATTGACGAAGAGGTCAAACTGAGGAAATACAATGAGAACGAGCAGTCTTATATACCCTACAGTAGGTGCTGAGTCGTACTAAGTCAAAGGCCATGTGAGTCGTGCTGACAGAGATAAACAAGGAAGCTGCGCGAGGCAGCGCGAAGGATAAGTAATCGTATCGGGCATAACAATAGAAATGAGTCGGGCTGAGTAAAGGAATGACAAAGAAGGGTCGGGCTGCGCAGAGGCAATGCGCGTAGCCGAAGGTGAAATAGTAATCAACGGTAGGAATGTGGAAAGGAACCATCGGGACAAGTGAACGGAGATGAAAGAATAGGGGTAACGGAGATAAGATGGAAAGCGGATCAAGATAAGATAAAAAGGAAAAGATAGGGGCGAAACGATAGGGGCTAACCGGTGTCCACGACACAGACCTCACTAGGAATTGGGCCGCGGAGACCTACCGAACCATGGCGGACCATGAAAGAACACAAACCGACGCGGGAGTGCTAGAAAAAGACCTCAAACCCCTATTCGAATCTCTAGACAAGTTCGACGAACACTTCAAAGACTACTTCTGTCTTCTCCCCAGCAAAGAAGTAGCCCAGGCCAAACTCAAGAAGCTCAGGATGGGAGATTCTACCTGCCAACACTACACCACGCAATTCAACAGCTATGCGGGTCCTAGTCAATATGATCAAGAATACCTCCTCACAGCTTACAAGGACGGGTTAAACCAAACCCTCCAAATGAGGGTTCGAACCACGTACCCTGCTCCGACCACCCTAGCACAATGGAAGAAGATCGCCGTCGAAATGGATCAAGAATACCGAAAGGAGCTACAAGAGAACAAGGAAAGGCAACCGATAACCCGCACCATCATCCGAAACGTTCCTGTTCCAAACCCAACTCCAGAAAAGAAAGATCCGAATGCCATGGAAGTTGACGCCGTCTCCACGTCACCAGCAAAATGTTTCATCTGCAACAAAACAGACCATCTGCAGAAATTCTGCCCCCAAGCCACCTGCGGAAACTGCAGAGGAACAAAGCACACGTGGAAAGGATGCCCTACACAACATTGCATGAAGTGCAAAAAGGCCGGTCACCCTGCGAACAAATGTGACCCAAAGAGGATCGCTACCGTGTCCACCTCCAAGGTCGAAGACACCGATTAGGAATGGCCGATCTCAGGGTCCATAGAGATCGTGCCACAACTGTGGATTGGGTCGGTAGAGTCAACCCACAGAGACTCTATCGTACTTCCCATAACCCACCTCGACCAACCCCTCACAAAAGCACTCGCAGACACAGGCGCTGACGACCTATTCATTAACCCCCGACTCGTCCAACTTCATAATCTCCCTACGAAACCCCTCGAACAACCAATCAAAGTCAACAACGTCGATGGAACTCCCAACAAACAAGGATCTATCACCCACCAGGT
This sequence comes from Coprinopsis sp. MPI-PUGE-AT-0042, assembly GCA_020736565.1. Classification (NCBI taxonomy): domain Eukaryota; kingdom Fungi; phylum Basidiomycota; class Agaricomycetes; order Agaricales; family Psathyrellaceae; genus Coprinopsis; species Coprinopsis sp. MPI-PUGE-AT-0042. Next base: position 24,139 of record JAHBOF010000243.1, on the reverse strand, counting down.
ATATCTTGAATTCTCCATCGGCGATCGCGAACAAAAATACTCTTTCTATGTTACCAGATTAGGAAAGTGGGACATGATCCTCGGCATGCCGTGGTTCAAATCCGAAAACCCTCTGATTGACTGGTCCGCAAGGTCAGTCGAATGGAGAAACCCCACTTCTCTCACTATGCCACAATACGACAATTCCCTCCTTATGGCTTTCATCAACTTGAAACCCGGAGAATCCCTCAAGGAAAAATGGATCAACGCATGCTACACCGATCCCGAAGAAAAGACCCTTGACATCCATGCTACTTCGTTTGAAGACGAAGAATATGAAATCCCACTCGAATCCAACATCAAAACCAAGGTCCCCGAAGCATACCACGACTACATCCACCTCTTCTCGAAACGAGCCGCATCTCGATTCCCAGCCAAATCGGAATGGGATCACGCAATCAACCTCAAAGAAGACTTCGCTCCGAAATCGTTCCCCGCCTACAACCTCACGCCCGGTGAAGACCAATATCTCACGGAATTCCTGAAGGAGAACCTCGATAAAGGGTACATCAGGCCATCCAAATCCCCGATGGCATCCCCGATGTTCTTCGTAGCCAAAAAGGATACCACTGAGAAAAGACCCTGTCAAGACTATCGATACCTCAACAACTCGACAGTCAGTGACGCTTACCCGCTACCCCTCATCTCCGATATCATGGACCGAGTAGCCGGGAAGAAGTACTTCACCAAGCTAGACATCAGGCAGGGATTCAACAACGTTCGCATCAAAGAAGGCGACGAATGGAAGGCTGCGTTCAAAAACACCGAAAGGACTCTTTGAACCCCTGGTCATGTTCTTTGGACTCAAGAACTCACCCGCCATGTTCCAAAGAATGATGGACCAGATCTTCAAGGAAGAGATCGACGAAAAACTGGCATCGATCTACATGGACGACGCATTGGGAGCATCAAAAACCCTGGAACAAGATCGTGCTACCACACTCCGAATTCTAGAGAAACTCAACAAACACGACCTCTACATCAAACTAGAGAAGTGTGTTTTCGGAGCAACCAAAGTGGAATACCTTGGCATGATCATTGAAGAAGGGAAGATCTCGATGTGCTCCGACAAGGTCAAAGACATGCTCAACTGGCCAGCTCCCACCACTCCTACCCACGTCAGGCAATTCCTGGGACTGGGCAACTTTTACCGAAAATTCATCATGAAATACTCCGACATCGCTCGACCCATGAACGAACTCCTTACCAAAGCCAAGGACTTCGTATGGGACGAAGAGTGTGATCGCTCCTTCAACATCCTGAAACAGCGATTCTCGGAAGAACCGGTACTACTCATGCCCAACATGGAAAAACCTTTCCAGATCGAGTGCGATGCTTCCAAATACGCATATGGAGCTGTCCTCACCCAGAAAGACGAAGCCAGCAAACGCCACCCTGTCTCCTTCCTCTCCAAAACCTTCACTCCTGTCGAACGAAGATATGAAGTCTATGATCGAGAACTCCTCGCTATCGTGAGATCCTTACAAGAGTGGAGACACTATCTCCAAGGATCTCAATTCCCTGTCACCATCCTCTCGGACCACAAAAACCTCACATACTACAAATCGGCTCATAAATTAAACGACCGCCAAGCATGATGGTCGCTCATTCTTTCGGAATACAACTACCAACTCCAGAATACTCCGGGCACCAAGATGATTCAATCCGATGCACTCTCACGTCGCCCGGACCATGTTCCTGAGAAGGACGAGAATGACGATCCTATTACCCTCCTACCAGCGGAGGTATTCATCAACTTAATCGACTATGAACTCCAGAAGAAGATTGAAAATGCAACCGGAAAGGATCAATCCGCAATCGACGCTATGAAACTCCTTGTTGAACAAGGAAACAACGACATGACACGCCACCTTCAAGAATGGACCCTAATTAACAACAAAACGACAAACCTATGCTCTTCTACAAGAACCGACAATACATTCCGAAAAACACCGAACTCCGACGCGAGATTGTACAGCGCTTCCACGACACTGAGACTGCTGGACACCCAGGAGAACTTGAAACGTTCCATGCCATCAAACAACATTACTATTGGCCAGGAATGTGGATGTTCATCCAAGCCTACGTCAAAGGCTGTGGACCCTGCCAGCAGTTCAAGATCAACCGCCACCCGACAAGAGTCTCCCTTATGCCAATCGAAGGAAGTGACCGACCCTTTGGGTATGTCGTCATCGACATGGTCACAGACCTACCACCCTCCAACAGCTATGACTCCGTCCTCACCATGGTTGATCATGGACTCACAAAAGGAGTAATCTTTGTCCCCTGCAAAAAGACCATTGATGCAGATGGGGTTGGATTCCTCCTCGTGGACAATCTCTTCAAACGTTTTGGACTTCCAGACATCATTGGATCTGATCGAGGCCCACAATTCGCCGCAAAAGGCTTCCGTGAAATGCTCCGACTCATCGGCATCGACTCCAACCTGTCAACCGCCTACCACCCGCAGTCGCAAGGTGCCATCGAAAGAGTTCACCAAGAACTCGAGGCATATCTGTCGATCTACTGCATCATCAATCAAGATCAGTGGTTCTACAAACTACCAACTGCGGAGTTTGCCTACAACAGCCGACGACACGCTGAACGTACGCACTCCCCCTTCGAACTCCAACTAGGATACTCCCCCAAAGGAATCCCCTCCACCTTCTCAAAGACGAAATTCCCCACAATCAAAGACCGTCTTGAAGCAATGGAGGAAGATCAAAGGGAAGCTGTAGCTGCTCACGAGCTTGCCCGCACCAAAATGGCCGAAAGAATTCAAGGATCAAACGCGAGGCCACTCCGAAAAGGACACCAGGTTTGGCTTAGCACCAAAAACATTAAAACCTCCTACACCAAGAAGATAAATGCGAAACAAGAAGGACCCTTCACCATCACCGAAGTGCTGGGTCCCTACACGTTCCGATTGGATCTCCCAGAACACTGGAAAATTCACAATGTCTTCCACATCAACCTCCTTACCCCCTATGTTCAGAATGACACACATGGCCCTAACTACCTGGTCCCAAGCCCGGAACTCATCGACGAAGAAGAATATTACTATATCGAGAAAATCATCAAGCACACTGAAACGCGACACACTCCTCCCAGGAGATCCTACCTTGTCGCTTTCAAAGACTTGCCCTTATCAAGCAAGTGCTGGATGAAAGAAAGCGAACTCAAATATGCCAAAAGGGAACTCGACGAATACAAAAAGAAACATAAATTAAAATAATTACGAAGATAAGTTTTAACTAAACCACCACGAGGCTTATATACTATGAACTTAGGTCATCATTGAACCCAAAACGATGGAGACACCAAAAACCCGAGGCAAACGAGGGTTGGAAATACAACATGAGGAACAGGCGAGGACGCGACTATATTAAGGATGTGGCCAAACTGAAGAAACCATCGAACAAACCAGTTCTTTACCAACCCAAACCCACCATGTCCTCTTTACAAACATGTCCCAGCAATCCCTCAACAGTGCACCAGAAGGATCCCAATGGTCCCTCACCAGTGCAGGCCGCCACATGGTCCAACGATGGTGCAATACCATCCACCCACAATCTCCACCTCCTCCCTCTGCCCGGGCCGTAACGCCTGCACAAAACATTGACGAAACCCTCTCCCTCCTCAACGACAACGAGTACGCCACTCGTGTCATGTTGAGCCTTCAAGAAGACCCACGACCATATGCGATGAACATGTGGACCATCGCCATCACCATCAGCTGCGCCCTCCACTTCCTTAGATGGCTAGTGGGGCAGCTCGAAAACTATCTCACGGTGGTCCACAACAACTTCTCTAGACGAGAAGACCTCCAACCCATCTATGAACATTGGAGGGTCCAGGAGAGAGCCCGACCAAATCCCGCTCCTCCCATCACTCGCTATGTCGCCCCAAACACATCTCCTTCACACTTCCATACTCCCACTCCACCAACCGTCTCAGTACCAATCCCACGGAACGCCACACCCGGACCCTCCAGACGCCAGGAGACCCCAGACACGGACCCAAACAACTGGGAAATCCCTTCCAAAAGCGTCAAAGAAGAAACAGACCAGCTTGATTACCAGATCGCTACGGGAAACCGTACCGACCCCATCAATGTTGACGACCTCTTCGCCCCGTGGAACATACCCGGATCAAGGCAGAACCCCATATACGTACACGGAGACGATGAAGAGTGGGGAGCAATCTTCACAAACAAAGTATGGAAGGCCGTATGGAAAGGAAAAGAGGTCAAGAGAGAGTAAATAATCGATCCAGGAGTCTCGAACCTAGTAGGGGGATAATGTTATGACCTCATACCTATGACATCACCTATGACATCACAGTAACATATGTTTACCATACCTTTTTCATTTCTCTTCATTCTTATCATCTTCTTTTCATTTCATACGACTGCGGACTGCGCCTTGCTACTTACACAACCTGATACGCATGTTATCCTCGAGGCTTACGCCTCACCTCTACCACGCGCTACTGACTATATATACTCCACCTATCTAGATACCTATTCCTTACTTGGTTCTACTGTATTAACATTACAATCTACCAACTCGAATCTCACCAATTCACACCTCTCTCCAAACCTTGCTATATCTGAGACGACTCAGATCTATCAATTCACTCAACTACATCTGGAAGCACCAGATCTATCTCCTCTCAACGAACGTTAACCCTTACACCTCATTGTATCGACCTTCACACCGTCTTACACGAGTTTCCATCCCACACGACTCTCGTCTTTGACATAACCAGTCACGAGACACCAATCACTAGTCCCGTGCATAACTACAACGTCAGACACGTGACACTCTCGACCTGTCATTTGCATTAACTCTAAGACGCTGCGACTGTAACTCGCTATAAGTCTTAACACCTCAAGTGGGTCTACAACCTCTTTCGTGCCCTTCCATGGGCTTCTGGGGAGGTCGAGGAAAATAAAAACAAGCTTGCTGCAGCTTCGGTAAGCCTTACCTCTTACAGCATCCGTTTTACGATTGTAACGCTCTTGTAGAAGCAGGTTATCAACCTCGCTACTGCCGAAGGCCTGAACTTCGAATCACATCTTGGTAAAGCCTTTATGCTGTGGTTCGAACAGCTCAAGATTCGCAAGGATTGGCGGAAGGACCCTTCCAGCATCGATTTATCTTTCTTCACAAAGCACCGCTACTTCCGGCGATGACCCAGCTCTCAAGAAGAAATCTGTCTTCATCTGTCCACCCGACGCACTCGTTCGTCGCTACCCCCCCCTGCTGTACCTTTCGTTCCTAAGGTGGAGCCCAGGCCTTCATCTTCGTCGACGAAGAACAAACAGCCTCCTCAAGGACCATCAACTGATGGAGCGAAGAAATCCAATGGTGCTTCGAAGGGGCCGGGAGGTACCTCTACGACGAGTGGTGCTCAACCCTCAGGAGGGAAGGCTCAGGAGGGAGAGGACAACCATAAGAAAGGAAAAGCCAAGGCTGAAACGAACAAAACGACTACGGATGAAGAGGATACGGATGAAGACCAACCAGGCGATGCGCGGGATGGAGGAAGGATTCGGGTGGGGCCTTCCAATGGAGGAAAGTCATCCAAGCTGGGTGCTAGCGACAGTCATTCCCCCCCCCAAGCCCCTTCAACCAAGCTGAGAAAGCCAGCCTCTGTGGACACTTAAGTCACATGGAACAGTATACCTAATAGGCCTATGAATTTCCCTCTTTTATGGGCCTATTAGGTGGTGTGTGAAGGTCACTCTGGAAGGTTCCTGCCTTCCTTCTTCCATCCTTCCCCCCATCCCTCTACCATCCACCTTCCACCTTCTATGCCTTCCAACCTGCCATGCTATTTTTGTACAATCTATATTTGCCCATACCATCTGGGGTGTCTGGGGTCCACAAATTCTTTTGGGCATATATTTTGCTGCTGCTTGCATTGCCACTTTGCTGCTTCTAGAACTGTATTCTTTTTATTCAGTTATACCAACCTGTATATATTACTTAGGGAGGCTGAAAAAAATCACAAAATCATGCTTCAAATTCTCAACTTATTGCCACTTTTAACATCCATTTCAACTAATATAGTTTTCATTACTTCTTGAAAGCTACTTAGCAAGCCTTTGAGCTTAGATTTTGATAGTGGAAACTGTCAGAATTATAGCAATAATCAGCACTTAGTCTTGGCAAGCAGATGGAAGGGACAAAAATATGCATAAATCTTGAATAGTAGAAAGGAGGACTTGTGACCATTTAAACCTTTTACCATCTATGCCATCATAGAACTATGAAGGCAGAACCACTGACCATCCATGCCTTCCAAGTACCTATGAAGGCAAGACCTAGAACCATCTATGCCATCATAGAGCTATGAAGGCAGAACCTACAACCATCCCTCCCATCCATGCACTATGAAGGCAAGACCTATGACCATATATAAGCCATAAAATATGGAAGGCAAGTCTTAAAAATAGATCAGATGAGGTAAGACTGAAAATAGATGGTTGACATTCAATGTAGATCAGGTACCATCAATGATGTCACTGATTGACACATTAATGTAGATCAGGTACATTATTTATTAATAGAATGAGGGCATAATTAGCACTAATTAATGACATCATTGATTGACACTAATTAGTGATTAATTGGTGTGCACTTAATTAATGATCTAATCAATCACTAATTAAGATAAGGTAGATCAAATTCTGTTTGGCCAATATCTTCTGCATCTAAGCTCTGATTAAGATGATCTAACCAGTTCTGGAAAGCTCTTGTTGAGCTTTCTCCAACCACCATCCCTGATTAGATAATATCATTCACTGTGCAATGCTATTCCCTGATTCCTCATTTTGCAATACTGATATACAGCATAGCTATATCAACAGTAATGGCTTAATGCATAGAAGCCCAAATACATTAATTACCCTTTTGCAGTCATCTATAGTCAATACACATAGAAAAAGCCTTGAGACTTATCACATCTACAGAATATACAAATTTCAGTATACTGTGCATTGAATTGACTCTTTGTTTTGCATTACCTTGGGCTGAAAGCTATGTCAAGTTGAAGCCCCAAGAAAACCCTTTCCAAAACATCTTGAATCTCACCAAACGGATAGGAACTCAAATGGTTATTGATTGAGTAGTAGAGTATGCACACTTGGTATAGTCAGCTATATTTCTATGTGTATTGACTATAGATGACTGCAAAAGGGTAATTAATGTATTTGGGCTTCTATGCATTAAGCCATTACTGTTGATATAGCTATGCTGTATATCAGTATTGCAAAATGAGGAATCAGGGAATAGCATTGCACAGTGAATGATATTATCTAATCAGGGATGGTGGTTGGAGAAAGCTCAACAAGAGCTTTCCAGAACTGGTTAGATCATCTTAATCAGAGCTTAGATGCAGAAGATATTGGCCAAACAGAATTTGATCTACCTTATCTTAATTAGTGATTGATTAGATCATTAATTAAGTGCACACCAATTAATCACTAATTAGTGTCAATCAATGATGTCATTAATTAGTGCTAATTATGCCCTCATTCTATTAATAAATAATGTACCTGATCTACATTAATGTGTCAATCAGTGACATCATTGATGGTACCTGATCTACATTGAATGTCAACCATCTATTTTCAGTCTTACCTCATCTGATCTATTTTTAAGACTTGCCTTCCATATTTTATGGCTTATATATGGTCATAGGTCTTGCCTTCATAGTGCATGGATGGGAGGGATGGTTGTAGGTTCTGCCTTCATAGCTCTATGATGGCATAGATGGTTCTAGGTCTTGCCTTCATAGGTACTTGGAAGGCATGGATGGTCAGTGGTTCTGCCTTCATAGTTCTATGATGGCATAGATGGTAAAAGGTTTAAATGGTCACAAGTCCTCCTTTCTACTATTCAAGATTTATGCATATTTTTGTCCCTTCCATCTGCTTGCCAAGACTAAGTGCTGATTATTGCTATAATTCTGACAGTTTCCACTATCAAAATCTAAGCTCAAAGGCTTGCTAAGTAGCTTTCAAGAAGTAATGAAACTATATTAGTTGAAATGGATGTTAAAAGTGGCAATAAGTTGAGAATTTGAAGCATGATTTTGTGATTTTTTTCAGCCTCCCTAAGTAATATATACAGGTTGGTATAACTGAATAAAAAGAATACAGTTCTAGAAGCAGCAAAGTGGCAATGCAAGCAGCAGCAAAATATATGCCCAAAAGAATTTGTGGACCCCAGACACCCCAGATGGTATGGGCAAATATAGATTGTACAAAAATAGCATGGCAGGTTGGAAGGCATAGAAGGTGGAAGGTGGATGGTAGAGGGATGGGGGGAAGGATGGAAGAAGGAAGGCAGGAACCTTCCAGAGTGACCTTCACACACCACCTAATAGGCCCATAAAAGAGGGAAATTCATAGGCCTATTAGGTATACTATTCCATGTGACTTAAGTGCTGTGGACACCATTGAAAGCGATGTCGAGGCTGATCACGGTGGGCAAGACGTTCCGTCAGGCGAACCTTCCAAGCCCAAGCCCAAGAAGACCAAGAACGATGCTCGAGGAGTCAAGCAAACCAACAAAGAATCCAACGACCACAAACAACCCCCTCCGGCCGCTCAGAAACGTCGCCAACGGTCTCCTCCCCCTGCGACCGAGGTTCCCCCCGTGCCCTTTCTGCGCTGTGCACAAAATCCCGTGCATGCGTCGAGGCAACCGATCGTGCGAGGCTTGTCAAGAAAAGAAGTTCAAATGCCCTTACCGTCATACTGTTGTCTCTTCCGTCACTCAGCCCACTACGCTCGAAGATGATCCTCCCTCGGATAATGATGTGAGTTTCCTGCGTTTGTTTTCCCATCATAGAGTTCTTACATCCATCAGCGAAACCTTTCAGCATCTATTCCACTTCCCGCCATCGTTGCTCCAGGCACTGTGATGGATCGCATCTCTGCAGACGACACAGCGACTGATGTGGCAGAACTTTGGCAACGCCACTCCCAGCAACAGAACCTCATAACGGAGCTTGGTGCTAGCATCCAGATGCTTGTTCAGGACACCGATGCACGTCGTGTGCTGAGGAACATTGTCGAGCAGCTCGGAGCTTCAGTTGCCCATCTCGACCTCCAGAACATTATGCTGACCAACGAAATCAGCTCCTTATGCGATTCCCTTGCTCAATTACGATCCGACCAGCAGGGTGTGACATCTGGAATTCAGTACACACGCTCCCAGTCTGTGCAGCAGCTCGAGAGTATCCGTACCAACGTGAACGTTCTCAATTCCATCACGTCCAACCCGCCTCATCCTCAAGTTCACGCTGCTTCTTCATCTTCTGTTGCAACTCCCAGCACTACGGTCACGTCCTCTTCTCCTGCGCACCAGTCAAATTCCAGCAGTTCGTCGAGCAGCATGTTTGCCCCCATTAATTCGTTCCCTCAGTTCGACTTCGGGCCAGTCAATGGCCAATCTGCTCCTATGAGCATGACCCCCAACTCCGCACCACCACCCCCCATTCCCTCCACATCCTTCAACCCCGTTCAGGTTCACGGTCAGGATTTAGTTTCTGGAAGCACTCAAGAAACCCATGGCTCAGGTGGCACCCTGAATGGAGTGATTCCTCCCATCGCGGTTAAGAATACGACTGAACCAACTGCTCTGGCTTCCAGCACCTCATCCAAGGAAGGACAAGAGGGAGCTTGAGCGTGCAGTATGAGCTATCCTTCTGTCAAACTAGGCCCATTTTTTTGTACTTCAATCCATATCCAATCCATTTTTCTCTCTCTTCGTGATGCCTTGCCTCCGTTTCGTAAAGGCTTGCTTTGTTTCGTATATCCTTTGGATGGTCCCTTTGTATTGTCCAAGTTATGTTGTATTACAAAATGAATTGACTCGAATCCAAGCATAGAAGGAGAGTATCAGATTCTTGGACGTCAGATTATGTAAGCCTTCTGGATTTGCTCTGAGCTCTGTTCCTCTGCCCACTTCCACTTCTACCTTGACTGTTTTCTCTCCAGTTCTTGTCACATTTAATGGACCCTTGACTTAATGTCCTTCATCAATTGATAATGACTTCAATACGATACCAATGACTACAATGACAATGATAATGCTATAATACTATGAAGATGTGAGTATTCAATCGAAAAGTCCCTCTTGTTTCAACCTTTTCCTCCCATCTTTCGCTTTTTGGGGTTTGGATTCAATGGTTTGTCCAGCTTTCGCTTCTTTGCCAACGAAGCGTCTGCTACTGCGACTTCCTTCTTATGCGGAGGAGCTTTCACTTTCGCCACTTTCTTTGTGGATGGTTCCCCCAAGTTCTTGCTCTTTTTTGTCGCTTTGGCTGGAGGAATCTTCTTGGTTGTCGTTCTTCCCGGTGCCTTGGGCGGTGCAGGTGTAGTAGGCGAAACACTGCGGGATATTGCTTTATCAGCTTCAAATGTCACTTGTTTACCTCCTCGGCGGCGAGCCGTCTTCATAGCCTGTTGTGGCGTGGCCTCTGCTGTTGCAGTGGACTGGGCTGCTATCCGGGTGGCTGATTGAGCACTGCGCCGGACATTGGGAATCTCCGTGGGCTCCTCTACCAACCTTTTCACCGGTGCTTGTCTCTTTCCGGGAATTTGAGGTAATTCGTCATCACCACGGCTGTTGGACGCTTTCGAGTTCTTCCCTCTCTTCTTCCTTAGAGTCGGTGTTTTCGTCTCCTCCACACTCCCTTTTCCAGCTCCCGTATCCGACCCTCCCGCCTCTTTGCTGACATTAACGTCCGAAACAACTCCAGGGACGTTTCTGTTCAACCCTGCTTCAACACTCCCCTGCGCTCCCTCATTTCTCTCCTCTTCGTCTTGGTTCTCATCCTGGACCCCAGGGTTCTCACCATTGAGAGTTGAACCTTCCATGGCGGCTTCCTCTCCCTGCTCCTCCTCCTCATCGGCCTCGTCCTTGTCTCCTTCCTGTCCTTCATCATTATCTTTCCCTGCCTTTTGACTCTTCCAATCATCAAAGATGCTGTTGGGTAAGTCGTCACCCCTCGTCGTCCAGGTCACCAATTGGGATGATTTCGAACTTATCCCAGTCGACGTCGGACGCAGTGTCAGAACTAGATTTGTTTGCCGAGGAATCGTCATTCGGCTTAGTGTCACTTGGCTCCCAGCCCTCTAGTTTTTGCTTAGAGGTTGGTGTACCGTCGTCCTCTGCCTCCTCGTCAGTGGGAATCCAACCAATAAGTTCCTTCCCTTGCGCCTGAGTCTCTTCGTGATTGGACGACTCATCATCAGCATGCTCTGAAAAAAGATGTCCATGAATGGCTATACTAAGTTGAATGCTATGAATTACGAACCTTCTTCAGCATTCCGCCCATGACGAAATACAGCTTTAGGTCGGCGCTTTGAGGTCCTCTTCCCCTTCACCTTCTCTGCCGACACCTTTTTCGTTACACCTTTCTTCTTTTCAGCTCCTTTCTTCTTCCCCATGTTCCTAGATGGTGCGTCTTCTTCAATCTGTGAATCCTCGGAATCGGCTTCTGATTCTGTCAAGGGATAATGAATCGTCGGTCTGGGGCCATTCACGCAATTGTACTCACCCTCGTCACGACGCCTAGGAGGTTTTCGTGGCTGACGTGCAGGCTTTCGAGGCGATATGTGCGTTGCAGAACTGCCCTTCTTCCTGCTCATCGTCTTGACATTGTAGTCATAAAAATCCTCCTCCTTGCCAACATTCTTGTCGCTGCCATCCAGTTCCTGCCTTGGTGCTCGTGGAACAGGCCCTTTCGCTTTGCGATCGTGAGTATGGTGAAACTCGAAATTGACCACACACTTTTCAAGGTCGAGCAGGTGTTAATAAACAGCCTCCCCTTTCGTAACCTGAATGCGTGTTGGCTCACGGATGTGCTCGGCAAGGTTGTCTGGAATGTGATCTTCAGACACATAGTCTCTGAGCCTCGCCTGAAGCTTCAACCATGGTACATCCCTTCGAGCCTTGGGAGCACCCAACGCTGCCGCTAAGCAACTCTGTCAGTGCCAATTCTTCAACTCCAGAACATGCTCACCATAGTGATATACAAAGTAACCGCGCAGGACACGGATTAACCATTCGCCCTACGTCATCGTATGAGGTCGTTCCCTGGGATGTGGAAGGATAGGTTCTCCAAAGGAATTGAATTTCATTTCGACCAACGGTTTTTTGTGCGATGACTGAACCTTCTTACTTGCTTTGGGATCTTCGTCAAAGGTTACGCCTGTGAACTGTCGCCATATGTCAGTGATCTCAGACTTGACAATCTGCTTCTTGAACAGCGTCTTGAACCCAGGACCCCCACCCAATCTTTCAGTGAAATCGAGTTCGACCGCACTGGGCACGGCTTTGGCGTCACGGTAGGCCAAGAGGATGTACAGGCGGGCGTTCATGTCATCCATCATTTCCTTTGCAAACGCGAAACAGCGGCTTGCAGCGTACTTCTGGGCCAACCTGTAGCAAGCTGTCAATATTGATACTCACGGAAGACGCAAGACAGCTTTAGTACTCACCTGAGCTGCTCATCAATTGGAGGCTTCTCGTTCCATCTGGTTGCTAATTTCTTGAAGTAAGCCTTCTCCTCGTCGGAAAGGGCGTTGAAAAGGAGGGTCGTTGCAGTCTGATATTTAGTGAACGTATCCTTGGTGTCGTGACCAACGGTGTCGTCGTCTTTGTTCAGCTCAATTGCGGCCCACTCCTCCAATCCATCGTCGCCATCGTTTCCAACGTATTCTGCTTTGTCGTCAAGAAGATCTCGAGGCTCAGGGTGGTCTGCTCCTTGAGCAAGAAGTCTTGACAGGTATTTGATGATGTTGCGTCTTGTCATGAACACGGTCAGCCCCTAGCCCCTATCTCGCGCCCCTATTTTCGTTTTATCTTATCTTTGATCTTTCATTCATCTTATCGCTTTAACCCCTATTTTTCCTTTGACTCCGTCTCGGCATGGACACTTTCTCTATGGCACGCTGCCTCGTTCTCCCTTTGTTACATTTCATCCTTCTCTGCTACAGGCGCTGCCTTACGCACAGCCTTTTGATACTTCTATTCATTCATCTCCCCGACTCATTTCTATTGTATCCTTCTTCTTTGCGCTGCCTCGCGTAGCCTCGCTCGGCCTCGGGCGGTTTCCATTCTCCCCCTTGTTCTTCTCTATGCTGCCTTACGCAGCTTCGCGCAGCCTCAGGCCACTCTTTGTCATTCTATTATCTTCTTGCTTATTCGCACCTCGGACTCATCGCGGCTACGCACATGTTCTGTAGAGCATATAAGCTAGCTAGTACACCCTGTATTTCCTCAGCTTGACCTCTTTGTCAATTCATCGCTTAACTCGCATCTGCTCCTGCTCTCACCTCTCGGCGCCCCCGCTCTTATCCACTCTGCATCTTATCTCGTTGTCGCCGATCGACTTCTAGTCTCATCTGCTCATCTTCGTTCACCGTGTGGTGTTCGCCTCCGTCCGCTTAGGTCTTCTGACGCGTACTTCGCGACACATCTCAAATGCTGAAAAACTAGCCGTGCATGCCAATTAATGGTCCAAACCTTCCTCTTAGCCTTTGACGCTGACACTGGAGGGAGAGATTGTCGAAAGTACTGATGCACTCCCTATCCCAGGCATGAGCCGTCGCTCTCAGGCTCATAGGTAATCTCGAATGCAACATACCTCTCGGAGAAGGTCCCACTTTGCCTTGCTCATACGATTACTGGAGAGTTCCTCCACGTCTTCTTTCAGGTGACGAGCTACCTCAGCTTCGATCCTCTCCTGCTCCTTCTTTGTCGCCTTCTGATAATCTTCTGTCTTCAGTCGCATGAACGCGATTTGCGAAGCGACAAATTTGTAACCCTTAGGTGCTGAGTCTTTATAGGGAGATGGGCTTCTGAGTTCCGAGGTGGATTCACTAGAGGATTCGTGGGAGCTCATTTTGTTGGAACGATGAGGATGAACGAGCTGAAATGGTCAAGTGATGAGAGGAAAGACCTTTAATGAGAGTATTGATTGCTGAGTACGGCGGAGGCAAAGTCACGAATTGGTACGCCCATTTCCATCACACCACCGCGAAGACACATGATTTGTCTGCAGCCGGCACAATGCCCATCAAATCATTAAGCGCTGCCCCTCTCTGCTCTCTTCTGCAACCTTTCGCCCCCCTGTACATCCCGTGGCTTCGAATTTCCGAAACTTGCTGTCTCGGGGATACACTTCACTGCACTGCTTCATACTCCTCCTATCTGATTGACCATCTGGGTGTCAATCGCAGCACTATTTTGGACATTTATCTTCCTCTGGGCTCTCTGCATCTATGGGATTTGGTAGACGGCAGAGTGCGCTACCTGCCACAGGTTCTGCCAAGAAGTTGACTGGGATTATCGGTGTTGGAAGAGGAGCTTCGAAAGTCAAACTCATCCCTGCTTTACCCTCCCCAGTGAAGAAAGCGGCACTGGCTTCACAAGTGAAAGCATCAAGCAGGAGTCCACATAAAGGAGGTGACATCGAAGATGGCAACGTTGATGACGATGAGTGGGAAGACGACCCCGACAAAGGTGAAGATGTCGCTCACAGTCAAACGATGCATGTCTCTGATTGTATGCATAGACTTCTCATGACTACATGAGGCAGTGGAAGGCGGACAAGCGACAGGAGTACCTTGAAGAGCTTCTCTGCATGGAAACCCCACCAGATGAAGATACCATATGCTCAAACTGCTTTTCTGGCGACGAGAAGTCGTTCTGGAAGTGCAAGGATTGTGTGAGATCAAAGCCCCTTTGTTCAGCGTGCTGCTTTCAAAAGCACCAGGATAATCCTTTCCATCGGGTTGAAGCCTGCGAGGGAAGCTTTTACAAGCCCAGCTGGCTGTGGAAATTAGGCATATTCATCAATCTGTGCCCACATAATCAAGGTTGCGTCCCCTGCGCCAGTCAAAACTCGTCACCTCTCAAGAACAAGCCTGCACCTTCCCCTACAAAAGTAAAGCCTGATGACCCTACCTCTGTAGAGCCAGAATCCGACCATTGGACCAACAACGATGACTTGACTTACGGAGCAAAACCGAAAGGTCGCTATGTGGATGACCGAAAGGTACTAATCGTTGTTCACACAAACGGAATACACCATCTTCCGTTTTCTGTGTGTGCAACGGTGCTCCTCGCGATGAACTTCAGCTCCTCCGAATGGGCTTCTACCCATCCACCTTCAACGAGCCACGCACGGTGTTTACATATGCACTCCTCGACGATTACCTGCTTCAGATCCTTGAATGCTTTACCTCCACCCACCACTTTTACTCCAAGCTCCGAAGGCTTACAAATTCGTCGTTCCCCATGTCAGTCCCAGTATGTCCTATCCCTTTGAATTCTTGGATATATCCTAAGTGGAGTACAGGATCACACACGAGAACTTCGCAGAGTTGGGAGACAGTGGCGGAACCTTAACGAGTGGAAAACTCACGGATTTGGCCATCTTGGCCAGTCTCCCCAGAAAGGCCAGTTGGTGTGGCTCTGTGCTGCCTGCCCTCAGCCAGGTATCAATCTCCCCGATGGCTGGGAGGATGATTCTGAGCAGTGGAAATACACGCAGAGTATTGTCGGCAATGGTAACATGAAGGGTGTCCATCGACGTCAGCCCCAGACGAAGGACGATGTCTTCCTCAAAGAGGGTGAGGGGTACATGACTGAGAGAAAGTGTTATGCTGCTCACATCAACTGTACAACTGAGAGAAAGCAGGTGTGTCACTTGGGTTCTTCTTTATGTGTTGAATCCCTGAACAGACATGGTAGAAACCCACTTGTCATGAACATCGTGCTGTGACTGACAAGTCAAAGATTCAAAAGGGATGCGATGCAACAGGAATCGGAGCATGGGCGTGCATGCGACATGGTTGCTTCCTTCCCGGAGGTGTGATCGATTTTCAAAAGGGCGAAAGGTACAAAATATCTTTGAATGTCATAACCAACAGCTCACCGCAGTATCAAAGGCAACTTAATATGGATTATGGTCTCTCAGAGGGACTGGCAATTAACTGCTCAGAGAAGATCGGCAAGGTCATCATTGCATACGATATAAATTGCCAGTACAGCATCCATCTCACTGACCGACTTAAGAAGGGTCAGTACCTCACCCTCTGTGAAGACCTCATCTTCATTCATGGCATTGGCCTCTTCCATGTCCATGGCCATCAAGATTCGTGCTATGCAAGATATGCATTGACATTCATCCGTGGGGCTGGGGTTGCTTCGGGTGAAATCCTCGAATCCTTATGGGCCGTCATCAACGAGATTGCGAGAACCACATCCGCCATGACCCACGCACATCGAATGGAAGTCCTCGATGCAGTCATTGGTGACAGTAACTGGAACAAAATGTTGAACCTGAGTAGGATTTCATGCTTTTGGGCTTTACCTTGGAGAGCTAATCGAAAGTCATCCTCTTTCCAGTCCCTTGGATTTGCAAGAATTACGCAAATAGTCGTTTGCAACTGTCTCGGGCTGAAGAAGACTTTCAGCTTCTTGACGAGACTGCAACTGAACGACAACGAGCACTTTGGAATGCCCAACTGGATCATGCTTAGGAATCGCGATTGGAGACCGTCTCTGCCATGGACATCTTGGAGGTCAAGATAGAAAAAGGTGAAGTCTACTTGACACTCTTAGTGACTGACTGCTTTCCCGTTGGCTTACTGCTGATCATTTCTCAATTAAGCGCCCACACAACTCAAAGTTCAACTTGACCTCATGGACAAAGAACAGGTCTCGAATACGGGGCTTGGGATCACATCATGGATTTCTGCTGGTATGAAGATCCAAGAAACTCAGTACGTTAATTGAAACACCTATTTTGTGCTATGGGTGCCAGTACAACCAGGCAGGGTGTTTGCGCCTTTATTCATAGGCAGGGCAAGCAGAGAACAGAGGGCAAGCGACTGACCGAGACTCAGAGTGTCGAGATTGCGAAGAAGAGAGAAGCTCTTCAGAAAGAGATCAACGAGTTCTACACGACAGGGGCAGCTCTCTTTCCGGATGTCGACTTCCAGGAACTCAAGTGTGACCTTCCTCCGCAGGGAAGTGTCGAAATTGAGAACAATGATACTGACTCTGAAGAGGATGGGGAAGCAACTCTGCGCCAATTTAGCCTCTCTCGAAATGACGCGGAGAATATTGAACTCCCTCTCCCTTCCTCATTTCCCGCGGGGATCCCAGCTAGCATGGAAACAGCACTCGACTACGAACACAAACTTCGGATAGGCCAGATGGACGATTTGTTGGAGAAGATATGGTCAGACATTGGACACAAGTCTTTTCTCTATTGCTCAAACGTCCGATTGGCCGAGGGGAAAAAGGGTGTTACACAGGGTTATGACGCAGTCCACGCAGTGGATAGGACCTTGCGACTCAACGTCAAGCTCTATCATCAAGCTCGATGGGCTCTAAACTGACTCGGCCCAGATCATACACTAATGGTGAAGTACAAGCGAATTGAGAAGGAAGACACTCAAGCAATCACCGCCATCTACAAACCAAATGCCCGCGGCCAACGCAACTCGAAGATGTCGTGGATCTGGACTCTTAATGTCCGGGGGGATTCCAGTCGATCTGTCTACCTGGAGGAGTGTACGTTGAATCCCTTGCCACTCTCCAGCCTTCTGACGAGCTGTGATAGTATACCGAGTGAATTGGTTGCGTGCCAAAAGTCGCCTTGAGCGATGGCAAGAGGAGTATATCTTGCTCACCGCAGAGATGGAATGGGTCCTTCATTTCTTTGACTATAAGTCGGATGAGGCCAAGGTGTGGGCAAATATCCGACTTAGGGACCCTGGACATGTTGCCTATGCACACCGCCAAGCTGATATGTGAAGACTACTCGCTCTTCACGCAGAAAGGATGTTTGAGAAGGCCAAAACGGGTCGTGGCAATAAATAGTGTACGGACAACAGTCTCGCAGTTAGCTTCTTTACAATCATCATCATGTCGACCAGCAGCGCTGAATTTCGCGATAAAAAGGGTACAGATAGCCAATGGATGGTGTACCTTTACTTGTGCTAATGCCGTGCCTAGCTCTACCCATGCGAGCTGAGCAACATAGTCCATTAGGAGGAGGAGAAGGGGGATCTAACTTGAGAGGTGAAAGGTGAGCGCCCTCGCGGGTACGCCGAAAGCAAAACTGAACAGGAGAGAATATGCAAGGGGTCTCTGTTTGGGTCCAAGTCTCGTTGTCACTGACACCAGCAAGCTCGCAAGCGCATACAATACCAACTGCCAGTTTAGGGTCCATTCGGGGGAAGCAGATGCTGTACTCACTGAGTAACTGTATATGTAATATCCTTCTACTGCTGAACAAATTTCGCACCTTTTCTTTCTGCTTCCAACCTGTCCGCCTGCCATCCAGTATGACCAAGTTGGTCCCGCACGTTTTGCACTGGTGTCATCTTTGCAAGCGCCGTCACAGTACGTGCCAACAAATAACAAAATCTCTTTGTGATACAAATAGCATTAGACTGCCCAAAACTCTTTTCGGTCCCAGAAGAAATCATCCATAAAATCCTCGACAAGCTCAAAGCTCAAGACCTTGCCTCGTTGGTTTCAGCTTCCTCTCATGCCAGCGGATTAGTTGGCCTTCTCTACCACTCCCTGATCTGCATCGAGCTCGGGGTGCATGGAATAATTGCACCTTCCGTTTTCCTTCAGACCCTTTCTTCAACAAAATCCATCGTCTTTGGCAAAGCCACCCTCCGTGTCATCCACCATGATCTACCCCCCGCCGACCTCCTTGAGGTTGCAGTACAGGAGCCAGACCTATCCCAACTTCTTCACTACCTCCAAGTCTCCGAACACTTCTCCATCACTTCTGAAACCAGACGTTTACCGGATGGGATTGCTGCGCGCCTTGGCTATCGCTGCTTTGAGCCTTCAAGGGGAAAACGCAAGTGGGATCGCGTTATCGTCCTTGACAGAATACGAGATATATCCAAGGCACCCACAGTTGCTCGATCTAAGGCGTCCACCCTTGTTCTTTTCGTTCTTCCTAAAAACCAACCTGTCCTTTCGATGCTCCTTTTTCTCCCCTCAACAGCCCTTATGAACTTTTTCTATGGTTACGAATATGTCTGCCTCTATGCTCAAGCAACTTGGAATAGGGTATCTATATCATCGCTACCGTCTGGTTTTGATATACCTCACGATACCCCAGCCCCTGTGTTTGAGGAACTAACAACAGCAGGTTTCGTCCATTACACAACCGCCTTGCCATACCTTGGACAACATCGTTGTGGCTCAAAGCCTGCTTGTCCCGACACCATTCGGGAGTGGCCAGGACCTGGATGCTCCACCATCATACTATTTGACAAAAACTCTCCAAGGACATATAGCGAAACCAAGGGGGATCCTCCAGCCAACTTCCTTTCGCCAATAATGTGGAGACTGCGTTCGAGTGGGCTTTGTGGGTCGAAGAACAGCCAATCTTTCTTAATTGAATTTCCAGACGGTGAGTAGCAGTTCTGCCTCCAAACGAGCATTGATCATGCTGATTCAATCTAATTCTCAGATGCCTATAGTGGATACTCATCGCCGACCTCATATGAAGATTCAGATTCATGATTCAGATTGGCGCATCGCTATCTTTATCTTATCCCGAGGTTGTTACGGTTCAAGTACGCGAGCTCATAAGAGTTGACGCGAGGGCCGTAGTTCCGTGTCGGAGTTCGGAGATCAAGCGGATATCGCAACTAACTAGGATGCCTTGAAGCAGACTAGAGAGTTGGAGCGAAGTTCGAGGAGAGAAGGAATAGGCAAATCAGGTAGATTCGACGAGAACTAGC
The DNA here is from genome assembly GCA_020736565.1 of Coprinopsis sp. MPI-PUGE-AT-0042. Taxonomy (NCBI): domain Eukaryota; kingdom Fungi; phylum Basidiomycota; class Agaricomycetes; order Agaricales; family Psathyrellaceae; genus Coprinopsis; species Coprinopsis sp. MPI-PUGE-AT-0042. The sequence goes on along the minus strand of JAHBOF010000243.1, from coordinate 4,284 downwards.
TAAAGAATAACAAAGAGTAGCTAGAGGTTTATATAGGTATAGTCGTCGAGTATAAATAATAGTATGAGTCGATATGAGTCGGTATGAGTCGGTACAAGTCGGTATGAGTCGATAAGAAAGAAGCAGTCCGCAGTGCGCAGCACATCCAGTGACCGTAGAGAAGAGATAGAAATGTAAAGAAGTGTTGGTAACGATGAAAGTGAAAGATGGCAGCATAAGAAGGTGTTACCAACAAAAGTAGGAGTCAAGGGACGATAAGGGGGATCAAAAGAGTGCAGCGAGGTCAAATGAGAGTCTGAATAGATACGATATCACGGGCTGAAGGTGCGAGGGAAGAGGGTGGCTGTTGGAGAAGTGGAAAAAGATAGGGGCGTGATAGACGGTCATAACAGAGGTTGGACGTTTCGATGTAAATAGATTGCAACAATGCAGTGATGCCCCTTTCGTCTATTGATGGCACAAATTTGCGCTTTTGCTATGCCCTTCCACTCTGTACCTCTCGAGGTGCAGCTTTTTTCCCTGAGGGACTGGCACTCCTTCCTAAATTATGTCTCTAGTCGCTTAGGGCATTGTTCAACCGAGTTTGATCGCATTCACTGGGCTCTCGATGGAAATTTGTGCAAGGCATACATTGGCCAATTGATTCTGGATATCGTGAGTCTCCCTTTCTAGTCGATGGTCATGCAGTTGGCTGCAAGTAGGGTGTATCATAGGAGGTTTCTATGCTACTTTACTCTGCTGGCTCCCTCACCCACCCTGAGCAAATCACACCTCCCCCTCCTACCCTCCGCCGACTTTACAAGATGTTGCTCGAAGGCGAATTCAATCGAGAGGTTTACAGCCTCCAGAATTTCTCTGTGCCTCCTGGACTGGCAGATAGTCCCATACCAACCTACTCAAACGCATGGTGGCTTATGGACACCCCCGATCCATGTTCGTTGGACAGAGCCAAACTTGTTGAAGCATGGACCAAAGACTGTACCGTTTTCGACTCTCACCCCTCGTCCCTCACTATCAAACTAGGGCTGTCCGACCTATCAGCAAAGGCTCTCAGGGAGGCATATATTTTGGCGAAGCAGGGGTTGGACGCAGTGGATCGCGATCTGTCAAAAGCAGAGGGTAGAATTGATCGTTTGGCATCAGTTCTTAGGAGATTGGACGGAACTTGATGTATATATAGAGGTGTACCGTGAAATGATCCAATAGCTTTCTACGATCATGGAATATAACTAGATGTCCGTGGCATATAACTAGATGTCTGTGGTGCAAGAAATATGGACAAGGGGGAACTTGTCAGATTCCTCGTGATCAACTGTCTGCGCATCAATGTATTCCCCGCACAGCTTTGCAATGTCTGTGCAGCTTTGCATTTTCCCGCGCAGCTTTGCATCATCTGCACAGCGTCGTATTGTCTGCGCTCCAGGCTCTGCGATACGAACCTCCAGAATGATATATCTTGGACAATACTGCCCCATGGGAGAAACACTGAACGATGTGAAATGAAGATGGCTTTGTCACTATTCAAACAGTACAGGGGCTTCGTAAAATAGCTTGTGAATGACATCCGAGGTAGTTGGTCGAGCTTGATGATAAAGGGAGCACTTGGGTATCATCCCTGCGCTATGAATCGCAACCAAGCCCAGAGACGGACCATTGGATGTTGAGCACCCATGCTCTATCCATCGTCCCGCCCCTACCATGACAGTGCCAGGGTCGTATGCGAATCCAGCCCCAAGGGCGGGCACGGAGAAGCGTGTGCACGTGTGAGAACCAAAGGCAGCAAGCAGCTCATAGGCGTCATTTGGGCTATCCATGTCGCAGTGGAGAGGTATGGATCCATTAGCAATGATATCCAAGCTCGTGAAGGGCATCCCCCACTGGGAGACTGTGCTTCGCACGATCTCAGGCTGCGAACATAGAATGTTTACATTGTGCAGGCCTTCCAACACCTGGAACCCAGCTTCCCAGATCTCTGGCTGTGTAAGAGCTGTGATTGAAGAAAGGATTGCAAAGGATTCAAGCATATCGTTCAGCCATTGCTTGATAGACGGACTTTCTTCGCGAAAGGCTAAGGACGGTTTGGGGAGCGACTAGGCATTATTGAGCCACATTAAGGTTGTTCAATCATGGAAGTACTCAACTGGTTCATCGCTATGCCAATATTCCGCAGGAGCCAATCGCAGAAATCCTGGTTGCCATGCGGAAGTGTCGAAGTGGGTGTAGAGGTCCACTTCCGCCCACCACTGGCCGGTTTCCAGAGACCAAAGATCGGGGTTGGTCTTCTTCTGCATAGAGGTTGTAACACAGACAACGGTTTCCTATGTTCCCCTTCAGCACGGTGATAAACGAGGTTTCTAAATATTACTCACGCGTCGAGCACTCTGGAGAATTCCTGGGAGATACCACCAGAACGAGACATTGTCACAGTCGGAGTACCGTACCGCCTCCGTCTCAACCATCCGAAGGCGCTCTGGAGGGGGGAATTGTTTCGCCATCTTTACACGCGCAGCATCGGTTAAGAAGGGGTTCTCAGGTATCGCCTGCGAGTAGTCGCGCAAGGCCCATGTCGTTTTTCCTGGTAAAGTTCCAAACGTGAACAGAGATAGGCAGGGAAAGGAACGCACGCTCGTTTTGAAAGGCCTTGTAGACAACGTCGACCACTTGCTGACATTCACAGAGAAGAGACAACGGCACGTCGAGAAGAGGGGGTCGAGGAAGTGCAGGATTTAGCTTGCATTGGAAGAGGCACTGGACATATCGACCAAGTCTGTATGCATACAAAGGACTTGGAGGAAGAATAAATGGAAAAGGTCGCTGGTATAAGGATGTTGTAGCCATCGTCACTTCAAAAGAAGAGATGGCGCAAAATTCGATTCTGGCGGGGACCGACACCTTTAAAAGCAAACATGCAAACACTTCATTCAATTAAGTCTATTGCGAGTCACATGTACTGCTACGGTCCTCCCAGAAGTATTGTTTCATCATGGATACTGTCAGAGATTGAGATTGGTGGTACAAATTGGATTTTGAAAAAAGGTCAGAAGAATTCGAGCCCACAAACATCGTGGAAGCTCCATCCGCAGTCGAGAACCCATGCTCTAGGAGGCTTGCGTTACCAACCATGACTGTTCCTGGAGTGAAGGGAAAATATGAGCCAAGCAATGGCACCAAAAACCTGGCATTTTTGAATGTTCCTGTGGCGGCAAAGAGAGAATAGACATCGGGGGGGAGATCAGGACAAAGATGAAGGGGTATCGATCCGTCGATCAGTACTTCAAGGCGGGAAAAGGGCACGGCCCACTGAGACAGAATAGAGCTAGGCTGTGCACACAGGAGCTTGCCATTGTGCATGCTTTCGATGACCTGAAAGCTTGCTTCCCAGATCTGGGGTTGAGTAATGGCGGTAATAGATGACAGCACCGCAAGACTGTCAACCATATCCCCGAACCAGCGCTCCATACATTCGTCTCTTGCAGGGAGCACTGGCGGCGGCGAACCGGTTACCTGAGCGAGGAAATCAGTTATATGAAGAATCAAATACTTCAAGATGACATACTGGTTCCTTCGCAGAAGACAGGCTTTCCAGACAGACGTCCATGTAGCCGGCTTTACATCGCGATAAAGGGCGGTAGAGGTCAGATTCTGTCGTCCATATGCCGTCGTCGAGGCGAAACCTTTCCTTGTCTTCCATAAGGGCAAGGTTAGTGGTATCCTGGTGTATCTTGCTCTAGGTTTATAGCTCAACGAGTGCGCCACTAACAGATCTGCACCAACACACCTGTCGTTGATCGCGAAGGATCCCTGGGAGGAACCACCAGAAAATGAATCCGTCCTTGTCCAAATATGTTGCAGGAGAAGACGGAGAAGGAGCGTTGGGGAAGGTCAATGCCCTTGCATATTTTTTCACTATTGCAGCACGTTCATGGGTTTTCAAGAAGGCTGAGGGCGAAAGATCTTCGTACAAGTCGTCGAGAGACCAAGGTGCTATGACTGAGAAGGCTGATATCATATATTACAACAAAGGATAGAGATGATTGTACCTTTGTTTAGATAGGCAGCATGGATGACATCGACGACCTGTTGACACTCACACAGGAGGTCGAATGGCAGATCCGGAATGGGAGGACGAGGGAGGGCGCTGTTCAGCTTACATTGGAAGAGGCACTGCACGTATCGGCCTAGTGTATACGCACGAAGAGGCCCAGGTGGAAGTAAAAAAGGAAAAGGGCGGGTGTACAAGGCAGACGCTGCAGTACTTTTCATCGTGGTTGATGTCTGGACCAT
>JAHBOF010000242.1:0-103072 GCA_020736565.1 Coprinopsis sp. MPI-PUGE-AT-0042 | reverse complement strand
AAACCGTTGGGACGTGTGAAGTTTGAACACTTCAGGGGATTACTAGGACTTGAGTTCTACTCGTCTTAGTCCAATGAGTACACTCGTTAGGAGATGCACTCATTGAGGGGGAGTGTTGATCTTATCTTATGTAGATTAGATTCGACTCGAACTCTCCGAGTCGGAGTATTCCGACTCGGACTCTCCTAGATACATTCTAATGAGGCTATGCGATATCTACAGGATTCGTCATTCATTCGTCTTCACGACCTCATACTGACTCATATGTATTCTTATCACTCATGTGACTACTTACTCAGTCCTTACACAGCTCTATTATTAGTACGCTCAATATGTATATAAGGACGCTCGTAGCTACCTCAATCTCTATCACTTTAAACCTACCAGCTAAGCCTACAAGCTACTCGGTAAGACCTACTCGCTAGTCGCAGTAGTGTTCTTCACCCTCCTCTGACCTCCACTCAACGCTCTCATATATATGTATGCCCTCCACGCACGCTCATTGTGCACTATGACTTCAATTCACAGTCAGCGAGCTGATTCTCCGCTCGGTGAAGGCCGAAAACTAACGAGCCGACCTTTCCTGGTGAAGAACACTACTGCGACTAGCGAGGTAGGTCTTACCGAGTAGCTTGTAGGCTTAACTGGTAGGTTAAAGTGATTGAGATTGAGGTAGCTACGAGCGTCCTTATATACATAAAAGAGCGTACTAATAATAGAGCTATGTAAGGACTGAGTAAGCAGTCACATGTATGTATGAGTCAGTATGAGTAGAAGACGACTAAAGAAGGACGAATACTATAGATAGTGCATAGCCTCATAACGATGTATCTAGGAGAGTCCGAGTCGGAGATAATCCGAGTCGGATAGTCGCGAGAGTCGCGAGTCGAATCTAATCTACATAAGATAAGATCAACACTCCCCCTCAATGAGTGCATCTCCTAACGAGTGTACTCATTGGACTAAGACGAGTAGAACTCAAGCCCTAGTAATCCCCTGAAGTGTTCAAACTTCACACGTCCCAACGGTTTGGTGAAGATGTCTGCGATATTGTCGTTGGTATCAACTCGCAAGACTTCGATGTCTCCATTCTCGATGAGTTCACGGATGTAGTGAAACTTGACATCGATGTGTTTCATGCGACGCTCCTGGATAGGATTGTTGCTGATGAAGATAGCACCATTGTTGTCGGAACAGATAGGGATTGGCACGATGATCGGCATGCCAAGCTCTTTAAACATGTGCTTGAACCACATCACCTGTCGACTACAGTCAGACACAGCCATGTATTCGGCTTCGGTGGAGGAATTAGCGACAGTCTTTTGAGCGTGTGAAATCCAGCTAATGCTAGCGTTTGCCAACATCACCATGTTTCCAGTCGTAGATCGGCGTGCAACCAGATCTGCGGTGTGATCAGAGTCCGAGTAGGCGATCAATCCATTTTGAGATGCGCCATCAAGAACCAGAGCGTAGTCCATAGTTCCTCGGAGGTATCTGCAGATGTACTTGGCCTTGCTTATGTGTTCCTCGGAAGGATTAGCTGCGAATTGAGACAGCTTCACAACAGCATAAGCAATATCTGGTCGAGTGCCCAGCATCAAGTAGAGCAGAGATCCAATGATCGACTGGAAAGTAGTGGCGTCGTTTCGTATCGACAGGTCCAGTATGTTCGAGAGGCCTATAACCCTCGACCATAGGCGTAGGTGCCGGTCGGCAATCCTTCACATCAAAACGTTCCAGGACTGTGCCAAGATAGGCAGATTGGTCCAGACGGATATTTTGTCCGTCACGTCTGATCCTCATTCGTAAGAACTCGGTTGGATTTTCGAAGTCTCGACATTCCCACTTGAGCTTGAACGCCTCTTTCTTGGCATTAACAAGTCTCTTGTTAGGACCTGCGAAGATGAGATCATCAACGTAGGCAATCATGATGACAAAGCCACCATGTCCATCCTGAAGGATGAAGATCCCGGTATTGGTTGATAGTTGTTTGAAGCCAAGAATCTTCATCGACTTTGCAAGTTCCATGTACCATGCACGGGACGCTTGCTTCAGACCATAGATAGCACGAAGGAGCCGGTACACCTTGTGCTCTTTGCCCTTCATGACAAAGCCTTCGGGTTGACGCATATAGATCTCCTCATCTAGTTTCCCATAGAGGAATGCGGTCTTGACATCGACCCCGGTGATATGCCAATCCTTGAGAGCCGTGAGGGCTAACATGGTTCGGACTGATTCGAAACGAACCACCGGTGAGAAAATCTCGTTGTAGTCGATGCCTTCGATTTCTTGGAAACCCTTGGCAACAAGTCGGGCGCGTTTACGACCGTCAGATTCGACGTCGAATACCCAGCGATTGGTAATCGCTTTGCGACCTTTGGGAAGATCGACCATTTCGAATACGTTGCGTTCAGAGAGTGCCTTTAACTCATCTTTGCAAGCATTGATCCATCCTTTCTTCTCCTGCGGTGGCATCCGCAAGATGTCTTTAAACGTCCACTCGCGTGGAGCGCTATCGACAGAAGGAACTGAAGGCAAAACCGCTTTTGAAAGCAGGAAATGCATAAAATTAACTCCCCCTTCACGCGTCAAGCGTTCTAAGTCCTCAGGTATGTCAAAAGTCGAATCAGATTCACTTTCGGACACGGGAGTAGCAGGTTTCGGCGCGGGAACACCTTTTCCTTGCTTGCAGCACCTTGATTAGATCCAGATGGCCGTCTGTCATCTTTATCAAGTGCTTGTCTCCGATCCGTCTGATGCTTTTCTGTCAGAGTTTTATTTCCGTAGACATCGCCAGGCTGGGGCTTGGTTTGGGTCCGATTCCGCGCAGATCTCCTTGGTTCATCACCAGGAGCGTTTCCCGGCGCAGGGTTCGGCGGGTGCTGGTCAGCTGGCTGTTCACCAGCGTTCCGATCGTCGGCACGATCAGGACCGCTACCTCTTTTGGGGTTTGGGAGTTTGGGGATGGACGAGGAAGGAATCATCGTCGTCATCATCATCTTCAGATTCAGATGGAGGTCCATCATTGCCAAACGAGGAAGGTGGGTAGTCTTCAACTCGTGGTTGGTCTTGAGGTGCTTTCGCATCAGGACACCTTGGGAAGTGAAGTTCGTCAAAGCGAGCAGTAGTCGCCTTGAATAGAACGTTCCTTGGCGATCTCATAAAGAGATACGCCTTCATGCCTTCGGGGAATCCTAGGAAGATCATATACTCCGACCGTGGAAGGAGCTTGTTAGATCGCTGTTCCTTGGGAATATACACCCAGGCACCACATCCGAAGACTCTCAATTTAGAGACGTCCGGAGCTTCTCCTTCTACAGCCTCGTGTGGAGTAATCCAACCAAGACGCTTGAGAGGCGTCCGGTTATACACGTAAACGGCATATAGAACAGAAAATTCCCACCATGATGGAGGTAGGCAAGCGTCGTGACGCATTGACTCAGCCTTCTCCATGATAGTGCGATTGAAGCGCTCAGCGCGTCCGTTCTGCTGATGCATATAAGGAGCGCTGATCGATAGCTTGATTCCTTTTGATTTGAAGAATGCTATGAGTTCGTCATTGATGAATTCTCCACCACCATCCACCTGCCATTCTTCGATCTTTCTCATGGTATATTAGTTCTCAACCATGGTAACGAAAGTCTTTGATCGCTTGTATTGATCCACTCTTCTGACGAAGAAGGATACACGATCCACGACTCGTACAATCATCAAAGAAGGAGATGAATGTTTGAATTTGTGGTATGACTCGACGGAGAATTCTTTCAGATCCGAATGGATCTTCTGGAATCTGCGCTTCGCACGCTTGCTTGAAGCCGGGAACGGCTCAAGCGTCATCTTCCCTTGTGCGCAACCGCGGCACAAAGGTTCATGTTTGGGAATTTCCACCATAGGTGGGAAGTTCGTGGTATGCTTTTTGGCTCGTTTGAGCACTTCCCGCGATGGGTGACCAAAGCGTTTATGCATGACCTCGTAATCGACAGGTGGTCCGAGACCTTCTGCACTTCTTCGGCGATCCGTTGGAGTTCTTTACAGAGACCCAATAAATCGTGTCGTCCAGATGAAGTGGATGACCCTTAATGAGATTTCTCCCATCAGAATCGTTGATACCCATGGATAGGGAATCACCCCAAAGAGTAGTCTTGGGTTGACTCAAGAAAGTTCCCGTAGAGAACAATCGAGTCGAAAGATTGGGTATGTGATATACCTGGTTCGATGATAGATTCAACGTCTCGATTGTTACCATCAGCACCTTTGATAGTGTGAACCACTCGAAGCTTTCCAATTCCTTTTATGGACAGGGTAGTACCCTTGGAAGCGGTGTTAACCGATGGACTGTTCTTAACGACTTTGTAGTCGAACAAGTCCTCTTTCGAGGGGGGTAACGTGCATTGATGCCCCAGAGTCCATCATCCAATGTATGAATGTCTCAAATTTCTTACAGGAGGCGCATTGCGCATCTTTACACTTAGCGGTATTCGTTGTATCATGAATAGAAACAATAGAATTTAATGCACAGCATAATTCTAAGAATACATCGTCGTCCAAGCTATCAAAATCTAATTGAAGAGGCTGTGGAGGCAACGAGTTAGCCAAGTGTTTCCTGCTAGAAACAGAGGGGACGTACTTATCGTCGTCGAAGTGACCAGTCCTCAGAGCGTCCCAATCCGGTAGGTAGACGGATGGTTGCGCATCTGAAAGGCGATCTGGTCCATTACGATCTGGATGTTCGCCTCCCATCCCGTCGTCGGAGCCCCAGTCGGAGACTTCGTCATCGGGGTGGAGCGGGTCCTCCAGTTCTCCGTCTCGGATCCTCTCCCAGACCGTCTTGGGGGCGCCGAATAGCGAGGGGTCCTTGCCTTCGTCGCCGAGGGAGACGCTGTCGTCGTCTTCCCCCAAGGCATCGGTGTCAGAGAGTCCGTCCAGTGCTTGTGAGCCGTCCCCTTCCATAGGCAGTCCAGATTGACACACCATGGTTGGTTGGGGAACGTCGACTCCTTCTCCAGATCCACCGTGTGCCAGTGGGGGAGATGGGAGTCGGTGCAGAGGCGAGCTGGCCTCATGCACCTCAGCCTGTTCGGAGGGCTCGAGCGATCGTTGACGTTTGGGAGGCCTGGGAGAACTGATGCGGTCAATAAGTGCTCGTTTCCGCTTATCCGCTTCCTCGAAAGATTTGAGGTTGCGGGCGGTTTTTGGTAGATCGAGCTTACCGCAGTTCTTCCTGGCGCGTTCCACGTCGGGATAGCACGAGGTTTCCGTGGACGGAGCAACCTTGGCTTTAGCAGCCGAGGCAGGGAGATGGGTAGATGGAGTAAGATCAACTGATCTTTGGACGATAGAGGGTCCGGTCTTCACGAATGAGAGGACCGAGACCTTGGCCTGGGGAGGCACATGCTCCTGAGGAGCGGGAGAGACGAGATGGTCGCCTAAGAAGGCGGCCTGTACCATGTGGGAGTGACCTTGCGACTTCCTTTCCTTCTCCTTCTTCTTGTTACCACCCTTGGATCCGCGCTTCTTCCCTTTGTTCTGGGAAGAACCCGAGTTTTGATTACTCGAGTTGCCGGAGTCCTTCTGCTGCCCCTGTTGCTGCTGGCGGAAGTTAGGGTTTCCCCCTTTCCTCTTGATACCAGTGAACTTGTTGAGGGTAGCCAGGTTGGCCACGCGATCGTACTCGGCCGTGATGGCTTTGACGACGGCGTGAAGGTGAGATCCTCCTTTTGTGTTAAGGAGGATCGCGATGGTGTTGTCGTACTTGGAAGGGATGCTACTGATCAAGATCATCGCCTCAATGAACGGGTCGATCTTGACCTCGTTCTGGGCGAGCTGACCAAGGTGGTTCTGGAGCTCAGCAATCGCGGGGCGAGGATCTCCGTTCCCGATACGGATCTGGATCGCAAGCTTGAAGTACGCGAAAATCGCTGCGAGTCCTGGGGACCCGTAAAGCTTGAGACGTCCCATAACGCACTCAACGTGTTCGCCTTTGATCTGAGCGCAAACGTTTTTGTTCATGCGAAGGAGGAGGGCTCCCATGGCCTGATCATCATCTTGGCACGATTAAGCTCAGACGTGCATATATCCGCAGCGATAGCGCAGACTTAGAGGAAGTCCGATGGAGCAGACATTACAGCGGCCGACCAATGTTGGGTAGTGGCAGCCATAAAGCGCACTACTGATAGCTTCCGGGGCGCACTAACCTGAAGAACACTACAGGCGACTAGCGAAAGTAGGTTCTGTAACACGAGTAGCTTGTAGGCTTAACTGGTAGGTTAAAGTGATTGAGATTGAGGTAGCTACGAGAGCGTCCTTATATACATAAAAGAGCGTACTAATAATAGAGCTATGTAAGGACTGAGTAAGCAGTCACATGTATGTATGAGTCAGTATGAGTAGAAGACGACTAAAGAAGGACGAATACTATAGATAGTGCATAGCCTCATAACGATGTATCTAGGAGAGTCCGAGTCGGAGATAATCCGAGTCGGATAGTCGCGAGAGTCGCGAGTCGAAGCTAATCTACATAAGATAAGATCAACACCTGGACCTTTCGTTGTTTTTTGGTCGACATTATGCCCAAGCTAATCTCACCAGGTGCGCCTTTGTAGATCTCGACATTTTGAATCACCCAAACCCAACATACATACTAGTTGATCCAGCGGGGCACGCGCTGGGAAGCTAGAAAGATCTTGACGAGCTGTCCAGACTTCTGACAACCGAGAACTACACTCTAGCTGCGTTGGACGCAGCGCTGGGGCATCTTGACCCGAAAGGCTTTCGAATACACCTGCCGCGTAGCAGAGACCGCTCGTTTTTCCTCAATCACATTATAGCAGTGCTCAACGTAGTGTGTTCGTCTGTTTCGCGATGCTGCCGAACACCAGAACTCAAGGCTGCGACATCGTCCCGCCTACAGGCACACCTCTATGGTCTACTCGCTGGAATGTCTCTCGTTCTCAAAAACGTCGGTACACGATTTGTTTATCGCTTGGTCGAAGATACACTTTTCGACATGACGTTTCTCGACGACGAGCTCTCTTCATTGGTCTACTCGTCTTCGCAGGCGGTAATTCTCATTCTAAAACTCTGGCAATACGAACCCAACATCTCCGACGAAGCCTCTGACTATTGGAATGGATGCTTAGTACCCCCCTTCAAGTGCCTTGGTCAACAACTGCCTCATCCACCCCCAGGGCGAGCAAACGTTTGGCGACGTCATCCTGTCATCAAAGCGGCGACTTTCTACCTTCTTAGATGCGCTCTTGTTCAAGCTCAGACGTCTTGGCGATCTCGTTGAGCTAGTAGTTCAAAAAGGCGGGCTCCTTCATGAGCATGTCGAATTGTTGACCGTTAGCTTTATTAAGGTTCAACGACGAGTGACTTCACTGCGCGAGAAACAATCTCTTTGTCTCCACGAACTGGCGGTCATCACATCTCTCCTTGCTCCGCCGTTAACCCCCAAGGATTGGTTTCTCGACAATTCGGCCCTAATCCTTCGCACCGCTCGTGCCACGAGAAACCTCGCACCCATCCTCAACTCTGGTCTGATCCGTGGTAACAGCCTTTCCAAGCTGCAACTGGAAGGGCGAAGCGCAGATTCACCAGGGAAAGCATATCCTCGCCCTCCTGGCTTCCTCTGCTTGCTATCCACGAGTTCTCAAGGCGATCAGTGACGTGACTTTATCTCTGCTCGCAAAAGTCGGTTTACAAACCAAGTTGAATCCTTGGTATTACCTCGCCAGTTATGTCGAGGAGAACTTGTCCATCCTTCCCACTGTGACGTTGGATATTCTGACCTGTGACAACAGCTCTTGTGTAAGTTACATTGATATTTTATCACCATTTCCGTTAACGCTCAAATCGGCCTGACAGCTGCGCAGTCCCGATGAATCTCGACCACTGGTCAAGGCATGCAGCGGGTGTCGATTCGTGACCTACTGCAGCGTCGCTTGTCAGAAATCGGACTGGGAACTCAAGCATCGCTTTGAATGCGTGGAATTAAAACATAGGTCCCAAGGTGAGCAAACTGCCTGGCATCTCTCGCTGTTACAGCCCTCTCACTCTGACAAAAAGGCCATTACAATGCTATTCGAATGTCTCAACGCGGCAAAGCGTTTCACTTGACCTTAGCCACTCAAATGGTCAACGACCCCGAATTCCAAGAATCGTGCGACCAAGGACGGGGTACACACTATCCTACACACCACGCTAACGAGCTGGTCATAACGCGTGACATGACCTATGCCGACTTTCCTAAAAAGATATTGGGTATTCAGACGTGGGACGAGTGGCTTGAAAACCGCTATATCAGCATGTGCTCAGCGATGGAGCTGCGTTTGGCGAGTTTAGTGCGGGAAACGAGACCGGCGACCAGGAGGGGTGATGTCCAAGGTAACAACATCTTGGCTCTGGAACTCATTCTCGACTGGAACGACGAGCAAATGCTTTCGCTATTGGTTTGGTTCGAAGACGTGGGGAGGCAGTTGCTTCGTCCTAAACGGAGCGTTTGGAGGGTTGTGTAAGTGCTCACCTAGCCTTTCTTTCGAAGAATGCTGAATGCATCTTCAGGATTAGCGGGGGAAAAGGTGCGACTGACCTGGAGAATGTGCAATGGCTTCCCTCTTGAAGCCGATACGAATTCGGTTGGATGGCTTCGCGCCCATAACAGGTCGTCTTGTGCGAAAATTGAATAAATCTTTATTCTCGCGATGAGGCGGAGCGTTTTGGAGCTGGCGAAAGAGGTGCGTAGGCTTCCTAGAGGAAGAGGATCCTATGAGTTAGCGTGAATCGCGATTCGTCTAGGTGTTAACAGCCCTTGCCGATAGACTCGAACAGCGAGATCACGAACATCTGACCATCTGAGGCACTTTGGTAGAGCCTCTAGGTACAAAGCTCGTCATCGTGACCCTATTTCCGGGTGATTTCAGATTTGTGTCGAAACGGAGAGCACGTGTACTACATGTTGACCATCAATTTCCTCGAGGGGACGTTCTCCGATCCAGTTGGGAGATCTGCATCAAGATGCTTATCCTGTCATACTGAGGCTGTGGTGTATCCCTCGAGCAAGAACCCGGCGTCGAATCGATACTCTGACCGCTACCATATCCCTCTCATGCCTCACAGTGATTTCGAAGAGGGGATCTACTCCATCCTCAACGTACAGGGTCCTCAAATGGTTTTGGATTCCATAGATGGGAAGGGTGAGCATTGAGTGTACGTTGGGTTAGGTAAAACTCACTCGGTCAGCTGCCGCGACCGCGTTTAGTGGATCGGAATGGCAACAGGTACGAGTTAAGCTACTATATATATCGTTTCTACTCACTAAGAAATCTTAGTGGAAGCTCGTCAGTGCGGGAGGCCTGACATGGTACATCGTCCAGGTCGCGACTCAGCGCTATCTTGGAATGTATCCAGACGATACCGTAAAAGCCAAGTATGAAGTACGCACGGTCGACCATAAATTTCCATGGCATTTGCGAAGGAATAGCAAGAATAGAGACCACATCAGGTATGCATATAACCAACAAGCTTGATCCTTTTACCTACAAGCGAATTGTAGTGTCAGGGTTCCGTACACGACGTTTGCCGTCGAGCTGAACCCCCACAATGGGAGCCCCAGGGCTGGCACACTTCTCTATCTTGACCGCGACAGGGACGTTAGCTGTCAGCAGTGGTTCTTCTGCAAAGGTTGGGTGTCCTCACGTCGTCCCGACAGCTACTCATAACACAAAACAGATCTCCACAATATGACGTCGAAGGTCCTAAAGGATAGAGGCGTCTATAAGATTGTGAATTGTGCCTCGAATGTGTCAATAGGGCTCAAGGATGGAAAAGGTGAGTATCTAACTTTCCCCTTCCTCATAAAAAGCTTATATTCACGACTCTCCAGTCGTTTTCTTCAAATCCGGAGATACAGACAGGCAAAAGGCGAGCCTTAGCCTTGAAACCTTGGTTGCACTTCCGCTGACGTTCTGACAGTTTCTTGCGATAGAAACATCCAATAGATGGTCGTTGTTGAACGTGGCAACTAATCTTTATCTCGGTGTTCCCAACTCAACCCTGCCTGTTGATAACGGAGCTCGACTCAGCGCAAATGACAAAGAGTTTACCTGGACCATCACGCCTCATCATAGTGGCCATCCAAGGTTCAAGTCAGTTACTGTGTCTCGCCTGTCCGACATGGTTACTGATTTATTCGGTCAGGCTGTCCATTCCATCGACACTTTCTGTTATCGACCTTCAACCCTCTGGCAATCGCAGTGGGGATGAGATTACACCCAGAAAGGACTACCAATGGTGGAGGTTTGAGCCGGGTTGGTTTTTTCAACAATTCCGTGGTCTGGTCACTGATAAAGGCCCAGTCGCATCTCCGTCAACCAGCACCCTTTCGCGCATTCCTGGTGAGCCTGAGCGGAGGCCTGTCTCAAGACCGAGGACATCGAGCCTGAAGTAGATCGGGCATTGAAGGAGGAGTATGGAATAATGGTGGAAGCAGGACAACACGACATCGAACGCTTGTAACATAAAAGTGGCAACATCCGTTGAGGGTTCAGAGGTTAAGTAATACACAGAACGCGCATGAGGCCCAAGGATGAGCGTTCTAAGGCTCAAATATGAAGCGTGATGAAGAACTCAGGGTTGTATTAACGATAGCGACGGAAGAATGATTCGGGGACTGTGTTATGAAATTGTAGACCCTCCCTCCAAAGCCGTCGCCACCATATCCAATATTTGTTCTCCTTGATTTACCCACATTCCGACCATCCTTCGCGATGGCTTGCCACGCAGGGGAGTATCGAGGTTCAGCGGCTGCACACTGGGCTCGAACAGCTTCTTGATGCTCCTAATGAGTTGAATAAGCACTCGAAACACCTTCCATAGTCAGAGAATAATGAAAACATACCTCGACACCATACTTTCGCTCAAACGCAAGCCACCATCCCCACACCTCTCCCCAATTTGGATCTGCTCGACTCGCCCTCCCAAACCATTCACGAGCGTTCTCGATCTTCCTCCGACCAAAACAACCTCGCCACGCTACACACCACCACCGCATCATCCCCGCTCTTCTTGAGGGCGTCGACAGACTTTGACTTGCGCTGTGGTCGATTCTCGCTGAAGATCGCAAGTGACCAAAGGGTCCCAGACGAGGGGCAGTCTTGAAGCGCTCGGGCGAGCATTGACTTGGCTTGTGGCGATGTGAGAGGTGGTACTGACGCGAGGTTGAGAGCAAAGGAAAGAGGTGTCAATGCGGCCTTCGTCGCTGAAGACGACACATTTGCTGCTTGTTCCTCAACACATACACTCTCCGCCCAAACCATCTCGCTTGCCTTCAGAACTCTTACATCTTCCTCTTCTTTATCCTTCTCCTTCGCATCTCGCTTGAAATGACCAGCCTCCCCTTCCCCAGCGACGCACGGGCCTTGATGCTCTTCCCATCCATTTCCTCCAGTCAACTCGCCAGCGCCCATAATCTTGGATCACGGGGGCAAGCCTTTACACCATTCGAGAGCGCACCACGCGCAGTCGGGATGTTGTTACGAAGGAGGTGAACTTGCGCTTGGATCATGTACAGTTTCGACGCCTTCGGGAACTTCTGGAGAGCGGCGTTGAGCGTTTCGAGAGCTTTATCGAGATCCTTCTGTTGCCGAAGGAATACTACCGATTTCATCCACACCTGTAAGTGACATCTGAACCTCGCATCGAATGAACCGCTTAGAAAAGGTGCGCACCCTCTGAGTATCGGCGACAGACCGCGCACGCTCTAGCAACATGGCGGCTGCAGCTAGCTCTCCATTCTACGCCTCAAGCTTGACTGCAGCCAACCAGATGGCTTCGCTCTCCTTGTTCGCCACGAACGCGTTCTCGAGGATCTCTCGAGCAGCGTTGACATCGCCCTGGTTCCACTTCTCCTTCGCCGCCATGAACCAAAGAACCTCGGCTTGAGGACAATGTTGGACAGCACGGGCCAGAATGGCGTTGAGGGAATCCCTAGGTGGATGACCGTCAGTACATGGCCACAAGCAGAGCGGGATGAGACATACTTTGACCCATGAGTCTTTTCCAAATCAACCGCTTGCCTCCAGAGCCGCCTTCTATCCGGATATACACGCAGAGCGTAGGCGAGGATCGCTCTCGCAGTACCCACACGTCCTCGACTCTCGCAACTCTCTGCGTCTGCCATCCAGATGTCCAAACGTTCTTCGTCTTCGTCATCTATAAGATAATTAGCAAGGAATCGAAAAGGAAAAGTTGTAGGAGGGATGCATCGAGGAGGATGAGATAAAATAGAACGAAGGCTCGAAGGTTTCCATCACCGTCAAAGCAAAGCGACATCGAAGGCTAAAGAGAACTAGAGATTGAATAAAAGCCGCATGACCTGACTCAAGTCACGATATCAAAATTCAAATCAAAGCCAGCTTTCGAGGCCATCTGAAGTAAACATGAGACAACTGAAGAGAGATACTCACCGATTCCAACGTCGATCCCCATCGCCACCGTAGCCTTTACAATCGCCTCACAAATCCTCAAACTACCCTCCTCCTCACATCTCTCAGCCTCCTTCAACCATTTCTCCCGCGTCAACTCGACTTGATGCTTTCTCAACTCCCTGACCGCGACCTCCAACGTCTTGTCTACCACTTCCAATTCCTTATTCCTCTCTTCCTCAGTTTTGGCCGGCTTAGGCGCAACACCATCCTCGAGCTTGACGTTTTCGTCTGGTACCCAGAGGGCTTCTTGTTCGAGGAGACGAGCGGCGGCGATCCAGATCTCGTGGCTGGTTGGAACAGCACGACAGGCCTTGTTCAAGACTCCCTTGGCCTTTTCTGGTGTTTCGAGACGTGCCAGAGCAAGCCAGAGATCGACAGAGGAGGGGATAACTTCGACGGCTCGAGCAAGGAGGTTTCGAGCGTCGGATGCTGAGGTTTTGAGGTTGACTGTCTCCCTCCAATCGGACGGAGGTTGGAATATGTTCAAGGGCTAAACGAGTAGATCGTCAGAATTCGAGAAATGACATAACGCAGGTGATGACAACGTACCTTTCCTCATGACTCACTTCTTCGCCTTCACGTCATGCTCCAAGTCGGCCGCAGCCATCCAAATCTTCACGCTCTGGCCAGCACAAACTTGGCATCTTCATTGTTCTAGAACGGAGATGCCGGTCAGTCAGAGTATACAGATATAGAGATGAACGAAAAGTGGGAAGAGACGACGATTGAAGGAATGAAGAGAGCGATTTGGGCAAGGTTAAGCCATAAGGACGACAAAACTATGACACCAGAAGGCCAGCTCTGTCCAACGAATCGAGGTCACATCGCAGCTTCTTCTACAGTGGCCTGGGCACTCCGTCTGGTGGGGACGACAAAGATCTCAAAAGGAAGAATGACCAAAATCGGGGGGGAAAGGAAAACAACATGAAACATTAACGAAATGGATGAACGAAAACTCACATGCAATCGTGCTGCCTCCAGCCAAACGTCATCGTTTGTCTTGCAGTGCTCGCATCCCTCTCGAACGATTTTCCGCGCCTTGGCTAGTCGCCCAGCGTGTTCCTCCAGACGTGCTGCTGCGATCCAACCTGTAGGAGAAAGGGCGTCAGGAATTCAGTGTAAGCATGGAGGGAGAAAGCGAAGGCCGGGAAGAACGGTGCAGACCCAAGAAACGACGAATGAGAGCAGTGACGCGACCACGTTCGCGCTCTCGACAGGAGTGAATAGCCCTCGTGAGGTGCGCTCAAGGCGAGTTCGAGTGCAATGGACGAATATAAAGACAGAAATTGATAACCGAACGAAATGGCAAAGGGGTGAGGGGCGAGGCGACGAGCAGGCAGCACCACGACATACGTAGCTCAGGGGAGAGACGTTTGAACGCTTCTACAGCCAAACGAAACCGTTTCAAAACGGTGGAAACAGAAAACCTCCCAGCCGTCGAGCCATTGCCAACGAAACAAAATGAGCAGCGCTGAACAGATGACGCATAAGGACCGTAGGGAAGAAAGGGGAGCAAAGGGAAGGAAGTAGGAGGGAAGACGTACCAGGGGCGCGCTTCGGATTGCTCTTCACCAAGCTGTCGAATAGCATCCTCGCTCGCTTGATATCACCAATCTCAGCCGAGCTCTTGTGGGTTGAGCTGAGTGTGTCGAGCGAAGTGAGATAGCCTTTGGGATCGATTGAAGATAAAAGGCCAGAGACGGGAGTCGCAGCGGACGAGGAAAGCTATCCATGGGTCAGAATTAACCAACATCCAAACGGAGCCACGCACCTGATCCAGCTTCAACGACAGAATTTTGTCTCTCGCCTGTCCAATCTCGACGAAGTTCGTCAACGTCCCGGCGTCCAAAGTACCCGCTGGCGTCTCAACCCCTCCCATCTCCAAACTGCTCTCATATTCTCCCTTGCTTCTATCTCCCACCAACACCGTATCCGGAACAACCCACGTCCTCGCATTCGGATCGTCCCCTTTCCTCCTCTTATTACTCCTCCTCGTCAAATTGCCCACCTCCGGTATTCTCTCCCACTCTTCATCCGTCACACTGCTCAATCCCCTCTTCAAGTCCGCAAATTGCTGCTGAATCTTTGGTCTCTCCGCTCAAACCTTGTCCATCTCCTCCCTCTCCCTCGCCTCCTTCCTAGCTTTCCTCCGTTGATCCATCGCATCGTCCACAGATTCGTATATCCTATCCGCCTCTTCATCATCAGCTTCGTAGACGGTTCCAGCGAATAACCCATATTCGTTGTCGAGGTCTTGGAATTGGTCAGGGTCGACCTCTTCTTCGCCGTGTTTGGCTTTGGCTTCGGCGATGACTTCTTCAGACGGCCCTTTGCGAGCGGGACCGATATCTGAGCGGGTGGTGAATCCAGAGGCACTGGAGGCGTCGAGTCAAACGAAAGGTCGATGGTGAGTTGGATGGATGAGTGTGGAGTCGAATTGAAAGCGACAATGGGCGCTGATTGGTTAGCCAAAGACAAATATTGCATAAAGAAGATATAGGTTGTACAAAGTCAGCGAAATACAACAGAAGAACAGGAGAAACGGACGCACCCTCGACCCAAACCAGCGACATAGCTCGCCGGAGCCGGCATAGAGAAGAACGCCAGCTTGTTCTTCTTGTCCATCTTGTCCTCCTGTTCGTGTTGTCACGGTCTGAATTATATTTGAAGGTGATTCAAGGTCCAGGTCCTCGATACTAGTATAGAAAGGCAAAAGGGATTCCTTTCCAGTTTTGAGCTCCTGAGCCGTAGAGAGACCAGAGCAGCCTAGTATCAGAGCCTCCCAGAAGCCTAGAGAGTGGCGAAAGGAGCCAGCAGAGAAACGCAGAATCTTGCGACACTGAGTGTCCAAGTCCAAGGAACGTCGAGGCACGGTGCACGTTCAGCGGTCCCGAGCTTAGTCACATTTTGATGAATGTCTCACGATTTGACCGTTTACGTCCGAAAAATCAGGAAGGAAACTTTGCAAAAAAAAAATTGGGAGCCCTTTGTTTGGGTAGCTTGATGGACGATCCAGGTGGAATAAACTCGAGGATGTATACGCGTTAAGCAAAGAATAGGATTTATCAACGACTCGCTACATGGTGCGCTAGAAATCAACAACGTCAGATCAAAGTGAGCCCGCAAACCGCGAGGGAAGGCGCGTACCTTTTCAAACCGTCTGGCTTAAGAAGCCGTCATCAGCAAGGACATACCCCCGCAGTTGATACGGCTCCACAAGAACCAATCTTGATGCCAGCTCTCCTGCTCATGTGCATACTTCTTCAAGCAGTCATAATCGTTCCAGTTTCCTGTCGCACAGAGATATCCCTGGCCCGAAGCGCGATAACAAGGGTTGGCTTGGGTGAGCACATCAACGGCGCCAGCTGGGCTTCTACCATCCCTCCAGCGACCAGGGTTGTTGTTGTTGGTGCACACGCATTGCGCAGCTGCGAAAGGCAGGAGGGCAGCAAGGATGATAGCGAACTTCATGTTTATACTCTGGACGGTGAAAAGTCAGTAAATCCCGCAGATACAAAAGAATCTGGAACAGACGGTTTTGCGTTTGTTTTGTTGGAGGTTGTAGATGAGTGTTGGGTGCTTTGGATACAGAATCGCAACCCACCCGACGTCCTTTTATACCTTTCGAATCGAAGTCACTACCTCACACTCTTCCCAATGGCCACAGGGCTAATCACCCAGCGGCCCGAAGGAGCCACTTTGGAAGGAATAACCGCTCATAGAAAGGCATCGGAAACGATCAAGCCGGTGATACCGAAAGCGCTTGTCACGGAGGATATCGCAATCTTAGCGATGCAACGCAGCTTTGTTTTTGGGCTCTCGTTGACTACGACATTTGTGCTCCTCCCAAAGCTTGTTCAAATTTCAATCATCCAATGCGTGAATACATAACCGCGTACCATTTATCTCTCTTCCAAAACGTCAATTTCGCATGTAGCTCCTGGACTTACAGACTATGAGGAACACTGTGAGGGAAGTAGAACCGCATGATGCCAATCCCGACATCAATGATACTACACTTTGTGATGTATCGTGCTTCTCCCGCCGTTCCCTTATGCAACTGACAGCGGTCTCATCAAATTGGTTTCTTCGCGATGGACATTCGTAGAGATGTAAGGTCGGGCGCCCAGGACGAGAGATGCTTGTCGCTTCTTTGCAGAGAAGAAGCAATGTAAGGTAGTATGTAGTTGATATTAGCGCGGGTTATATCATGCAAACCAGGATCTACTTCCAGACTCGTCGGATGCTTCAACAATACCCCAGCGGGCTCACGGAATGCGTAACAGCTTCTGTGAAGCCATAATCGCCTTCTCGTCTCTTATTATTCGGGAACGTTCTCTTCCTGCGAGAAAGACTCGATCTTGATCCCCATCCCCTGTAACATCATCGCCATCTCTGTGACTGCCGCACTGTCTGCTGCTGGCCTAGGTGCGTACACCTTCATAGTGCGAATCTTCTCCCGATACCGCAAGAGTGGCTCAGTCCACTTGTTCCAGAATTCTTGATCGAATCTGCTACGCCTTGCAAAGGCTTTGAAAGCTTGTACGACGTTGAGTCGATGGAAGCGGTGGGCGTCGGTGAACATCCCAGAAAGCAGATCCGGAGCCAAGGAGAGATCGAGGGGGAGTTGATTTGAGCGCGACACGACGGCAAACTTGACCAAATCTGGATAGTTTGAGCTGGTGAAGAAATGCGTGCTTCCCAGGTATCTACCGATGGGGCTGAGCGAAACCTTCTCCAAAGAAGGGCATCTTGGAATCTGCGCGATGATATCACCACGGTGTGGATCGTTGTAGTGCGCGACAAAGATATGTTTCAAAGAGTTGTGAACCCGGGATTTAGCGTCGATGGGGCCATTGTAGGCATATAAATCTGATTGGATGCATTGTAGCTCTTCTAGAGCGGGAGATTGATAAAACAGGATGATATCGGGATTTCTGAATGGTCGTAGTAGACGTGGTACAGATACAAGGCCTTCAAATGGTGATGCGTTCAAGGGGGGTTGAGCGTAGCGTGTTATTCGCGATGGTCATGCGCTTTAGCATCGGGACGGCGCTGTCCAGTGGACAAAGGCGCCCAACCGTGCTTGCCACCCCAGCCCAGCGGATTGGCCAGAGCACGGAGATCTGAAGGGAGAGGAGAGAGTTATGAAGAAATCTGTCTTGTCGTCGTCATTTGCGTTTCATGTATTGGATACTGACAACCGCTCGTTAGCTCATGACAATATACCGACATCCGTGAGTTTCTGGAGGGACACCGTCGAGCTCGAGACCTCTGCATCAAGCGGTCAGACCCTCCTTGCCCATGCCATTGAACTCTGGTCGAAATCATTCCATCTGTCGAACACTGGATCCCACTTGAGGATTGTTATTGGTCTGTTCGGTAAGGAGTTATTTGCTGAGGCCTTTCATCGTGGAAGAAGGAATCCAAGTACGAAACGACCGTCAATTGACTCAAAAGGTGAGCAGCGCTGATGTCAAATAGGTAGAGGTACACAATACATAGTGATCAAGCCAGAGAAGACTAGAAAAGCAAGTAAATCGATACAGCGCACTATCTCTCGTCGCCCTTTTGCTTCTCGACCACCAAGCCCACGTCCCTGCCCTCCTATTCCCCTGTAAGGATTCAGCATGATCAAGTCGGCAACGTGGAAGTCCCCACTACGAAGATTAACTCTCTATTCGCTTCATACAACCAAAGTCACAGGGATCTCCCAGCATCCCATTGATCTCTTCTTGTGACATGAAGGCGAAGTTGAAACCCGCTTCTTTCAGGTGGGAGGCCATCTTCGCGACACCTGGTTCCGGTTTTGGTGAATAAAATCTGGTGGTTCCCAACTTTTCCCTGATCTCGGCTGGGAACTGCGTCACCCACCCAAATACCTCGGCAAAGCCACGCGGAGGACGTCGAGTGACGATGGTTTGAGGAGGTGGCCCTGGTTCCCAGAAAGCGGCTCGAATCAATGCGTTAGGTAAACCGTAGGCGAATAAATTGGGAACATTGAGTTGGTGAGCGACCTTGGTATGGCTGAGAATCGAGAAGGTGGTCGAGTCGGAAAGATGAGAAAGGTCCACAGTGAGACGATTTGGTTGGCATTCCTCGACGAACCCATGGTACAATGGGATGTGTACTGCCTCGAAAACTTGGTCCGTATATGACTGTGGTGCCAGAAAGGTGACCCTTCCGAGGTGAGGGCAGATGGGAAGATCTGCTTTATATAGCATGCACGTCCGTGTCCAGTCAGAGGAGACGAGAAGATGTTTGAGAGAAGGGTGAGTGGCGGGATCTCGATTTATACGAGAATGATCAGCGTTGGGAAAGTAACAGCTGACAGCATGGAGTTCTTCAAGGGCAGGAAGGCTGCAAAGATAGTCTGACAATGAAGTTTCGGGTGGGAAACACGTTCGGCATAGGTGCAGTGCCCGAAGTTGCATGTGGGTCACGAGGGGAAAGGAGCCCAACGTCTTGTATAACAAGGAAAAGTCTTTCAATTCTGGGAAAGCTTGGTCGAGGGAATTGAGACCGCGTAGTCTTGTCATGTTATTGTAAAACCTGATGGTGAGGCGAGTGATCAGGCTGCGTTTGTTGGGAGGAGTGATTATCTGGTAAAAGTCGCCAAAGCTCTTCATTGGAAGAACGGATAGCTGGGAAAGGCGGGGTAAGGAAGTGAGGTATGAGATGACCTCGGATGATTGGATCCCGTTCGTTCCTGACAGATCAAGTCGTAGTTGTCGTGTGCCAGCCCGAGAGAACCAGTCGCAAATTCTTTTCATCAACACACTCTCGGAGATGCCTTTGACTTCTTCAGCGCTAACTGAAAGTTCCGTCCAAATCTCGTGCGTCGCCAACGCCGCCCTTCTCCAGTGGGAGCAAACTCCTATCAGCTGGTACAGCACGGCGCGACCTTCGCGGTTGAGCGGCATGTACCCGTAAAGAGCACTGCACAAGATCTGAGCGATAGTCTCCGCAGGAATGCGACGTATAGCACTGTGTGGGGCTGAGTGTTCCCTGTATTCATCCTTCCTTCTCTGTAGTTCATCCTGCGGGCACTCAACTCCGATATCCGATAGCCGTTGCTCCAAGCTCGATATGGTGGACGAAATATGGGCAAGATATATGCACGACGATGTTTCCAAGTGGTCGGGAAGAGGGTCATTGTTGGATAGATAGGGAAAAAGTGCGAGGTCAGGCTGCATCGTGAATATCGCTGGGTTCTGGGCGACGGAAACAGAGAATCGAAATCCTTATCGCCGAAACACAACACCGCTTCAAATAAAGAAATGCATACATTGACAATAGTAAGGTCTGCCCACAGTCCTGCACTCGAGCCAAATCACCGGGCCTACATCCTTGCCCTTCCCTCCCACTGTAAAGAAGTACCTGCGATCGAGTCGGAAACTGGCATGGCGAATCCATATGTTATAAGCTTAGCTCCTGATCCGGTTCATACACCCAAAGTCACAGGGATCTCCCAGCATCTCGTCGATCTCCTCTTGCGACGCGAAAGTGAAGTCGAAACCCTCTTCTCTCAGGTGTAAATCGATCTTCTCGACGCCCGCTTTTGGATTTGGTGAATAGAAACGGATGGCTCCCATTTTCTCCTTGATATCAGCTCGAAATTGCGTCGCCCACCCGAGGACCTCACTAATCCCGAGTGGAGGGCGACGGGTAACAATGACTTGCGGAGGCTTCCCAGATGCCCAAAACGCAGGTCGAGCCAACGCATTAGAAAGGTGACGGGCGAATATATCAGGAACATTGAGTTGGTGAACGGTGTCTGTGTGGATGAGAGTCGGAAGAGCTATCAAGTCGGAAAGGTGAGAAAGGTCCATGGTGAGACGATCCGGTTGACATTCCCCAATGAACCCTTGGAGCAATGGGTTTATGTTTGTAGTGAGCAGCGATTCACTGTATGAATGTGGTGCCAACACTGTAATTCTTTCAAGTTTGGGACAGATGGGAAGGTCTCCCTGAAAGACAACGGTGCTTGTAGTAGCCCAACCAGAAGCAACAAAGAAATGTTTGAGAGACAGATGGATGGGAGGGCTGAAAATGATAAGAGGACGATAGGGGAAATGACAATGGATTGCGTGTAGCTCTTCGAGAGCAGGAAGGCTGCATAAGTAGCTGGAAAGTGAAGTGTTGGTTGGGAACACGATGCGGCAAAGATGTAGTGCCCGAAGTTGAGCATGAGCTATAAGGGGAAAGACACCCAAACCCCGGCAGATAAAACAGAAATCCTTCAGTTGTGGGAAAACCTGGTCAAGCGCATTGAGACCCTGTAGATCCTTCGGGCCATCGTCGAACCCAATCGTAAGGCGACTGAGTTGGTTACGGTTGTTCGGATGGTTGATGAGCGTGTAGTAGTCACGCAAGGCCTTCATTGGAAAAACGGAGAGTTGGGAAAGGCGGGGCAATGAAGTGAGGAACGGGATGAGTTCGGAAGTGTCAACCCCCATGGTTCGTGAGAGATCGAGCCGTAGTTCTCGTGTTCCAGCCCGGGAGAACCAATGGCTGATCCTTTTCATCGACGGACAGGCTAAAATGCCGTTTTCCTCTTGAACATCCACCGAAAGTTCCGCCCAAAGCTCCTGCGTAACCAAAGCCGCCCTTCTCCAATGAGAGCAAACTCCTATGAGCTGGTAAAGCTTGCCACGGGCTTCGTAGTTCAGCGGCATGTACGCGCAAAGTGCATGGCCCAAGATCAAAGCGATGATCTCCACAGGAATGCGACGGATGGCACTCTGCGGGGCTAAGTGTTGCCTGTACTCCTCCCTCTTTTTCTGCAGGTCCTCCAGTGGGCTCTCAGCTCTGGCATCCGATAGCCGTTGCTCCAAGCTTGTTATGGTGGACAAAAGATGAGCGAGATATATGGACGATGATTGTTGCAGGTGGTCAGGGAGAGGGTCGTTGTTGAATAGATATGGAACGAGTGCAGGTTCTGGCTGCATCGAGAATGGTGCTAAAGCTTTGGAGGATGCAAGCAGCGATCGAAGGGCAGATTACGGTCGACAACTGGAATCCGACACCGCTTCAAATAAATAAACATACACATCAGCATTGTGAGATATAACGCAACTGAACCCAGAACGAAAACCGGTTGAAAACAACTGTAAGGAACCTTTCGGAGTCACCAATGCTTGTTGGAATGTGGGTTGGTTGGTAGCGAGGAAGGGAGTGTAGGTGGTGAGAGACGGACGACATCAAAGTTGGGAACCTTTCGGAGCGTTGACTGAACCTTCGGCTCGCTAACGTTCCTCATCCCATCCTCCTGCCAATGCAATGTCTTCCCGACTCCAACTCGTTCCCATCATTTCCTCAAGGTCGCACTGGGGCAGAAACGCAAAATCGAATCCCAAATCCTTCAAGAATGACACAGTATCCTGCACCGCTCCTCCGTGGCCCGCAGGAGTTGATGCATACATCTTGGTACCACGAAGCTTGTCCTTGAACATTGTAAAGGGCTCTGCCCAATGGCGCCAATATGTCTGGTCGAATTGTCGAGGAGGAAGTCGTGACACCACCCTTGGTGGGGGCGAGACCAGTTTTGCGAGGCCAGCTACCACGGATTTGTTTTCGAAAAGATCCGCAACGTTGAGCTGGTAGTTCCCATGGATTTGGGAGAAGATTTGAGGAGTTTTCCGGGGTGCCATGTACGACAGATCGATTGTTAGGGTTCCCGGATGACAGCCAGAAACCACAAGTGGTAGATACCGGATTGGTTGATGGAGGGTGGTATAGTTGGCTGGTGTCATGAGTGTCACCCTCTCAAGACGAGGGCATCTTGGAAGCCTAAACGAGAAGACGCTGTTTTGGAATTCCCGTAAAGGACTGCGGCCCATGATTATGGCTATGTGCTTGAGGGATGGGTGCATAATAGACTCTTCTTTGATATCATTAGACCTATGGTTGATGCAGCAAAATGCTGTATACAGCTCCTCGAGGGACGGCATCTCGCAAAGGTAGTGTGAAAGAGAACTAATAGGACGGATGATAGCATTGTACAGACGAAGAGATCGAAGCTGACCATGAGTGACACGGAGAGCTGGACCATCACCAAGGTACCTCAACGAAAGGTAGCGAAGGCCTGGAAAGATTTCATCCAAACGTCCAGGGGTGTTCAAGTTCCATTCGGCATCCGTAAGCTGGAGCACGAGATGCGACAATTGGTTTGAATTTTCAGAAGAGGCCAATGCCGTGAAGAAATCGCTGTCGCTTTTGGCGAGAGAAACTTCATAATGGGCGAGGCGAGGAAGGGACCTGAGGCATAAAACTGCATCAGAAGGGTTGATGCCATGGCTTGGTGCCAGAACAAGATGCTGCTTCTGAGCGCCGGCTCGTGAAAACCAACGAAAGATGTTGAACATCAGCATCTCGCTGTCCATGCCTTCGCTGGAGTCGTCGGAAACGCGCAGGCCTCTCCAAAGCGCTGGTGTGGAGAAGGCTGTCCGTCGCCACAGGGAGCAGACACCCCTTAGCTGGGTGAACCACGAGCGACTGTTGCGATCAAGAGGCATGTCGTCCCTCAGCGCGAACTCCATTATCTTTGCGATGATCTCCATGGGTGCGAGGCGCACGGCGCTGAGGGGTGCGCGGAGCTGTGTGTACTGCACCTTCATAATTGTCAAACTGCGGTCTCACTGCTAGAGGTGCCCTGTGCGCGAAATTCCTCACCTGATCGCCGAATACATCGATTTTAGTCGGAAGGTGGTCTAGATATTCCAAGAGGAGCGGCCGTAGCTCATCCGGAAGAGGGTCGTTACTGGTCATGTATGGGATAATCCTCTGTAGCTCCATTGCGGTGACCAGGAAAACCAATGCAACCTGTTAGTAGTCAGAAAGATAGCTATCACACACCAATCAACAACAGCAGCCACTTCGGTAGTGGCATCGCCATTGAAAGCAAATATAGTCAAATGAGTGTATACGCTCTGAGTATCCGTTCGCGCTTCTCGTTATCAAATCACGTATGGATTAAACTTGCGGTCCAGATCCTCAGGCCTATCTAGCTTGAACATAATTGTCCTGGTCGAGAACCGGAGCAGAGAGACGACTGACGAGTCAAGTGAGCGGCTCATCGTTTTCTACATTTTTTCAGCTTCAGCCCAGCTACGAAAACCGACAGGCACCTCTCGCAGGGAAGAGTTTGAAGTGGTCCGACAAGACGGTGGGTTATAGATCAGCCTTAGTATTCAAGAGCCACTTTGAGTGTGGCGTGTCATTCCAACGTACAACATAATCCTCGTATACAAGTTCGTATCATGATCATCATCCTATTAAGCCCTTCGCTAAACGGTCTCCACCTTCTCAGAGCTCTGCCGCTTCTCATTCAACTCTTGCTCTGAGACAGACGACGACTCTCTTTCAGAGTCTTTAGCAGGAGGGGTATTCTCGTCTCGCATGCCTTCCCTTCCGGCTCCTTCTTCGAATGCTGCCCTGGATTTCTCGAAATGAGAGCCGTGGTTCCTAATATGCGACCGGCTAATCAGAGCTTGGAGTAGATGTCGATAGCACTCACTCAGGCCCAATAATGGTAATGAAGATCACGAACGTAGCCACGCATCCAACGAAAATTCCTTGGACCTGGGAGGTATTTCATTAGTATCTATCAGAAAGCGAAAGTGTATATCGTACCTTGGCATAATCGGGGACGATGGTAGGTTCCCCATTCTTGATGATGGTCGTCTTAAGGTTGTCACCTCCAGCTGTGGAAAGAAATAGATTACGATACAGCTCGAACGGGAAATGAAAGCAACATACTTGTAAGCATGCCATGCTCACAACACCGTGCCTTTTATATTAGCCCCTATTTCCACTTCCGGCAATAGCGGCCTCGCGTCGCTCTTGCCTCTTTCCCTTAGTCCATCATCGTCCCTTCGTGTACACCCCGTATATCCGTCTCGTTCCTGACGAATACACTCGTGTCCTATCAACCTTGGATACGAGACCCCAGTGAGGCTCTGTTTGGAAACGGCAGCCTTACAATACTAGCTTCGATTTGCGCAGAAGCAGCTGAAATCATCTACATACCCAGGAGGATTAAAATCATTGAATACCACACGAGAGAGGGTCGAACGTACGTTTCCAATCTGATACGCGACACCAGGGAATGTCGCGCGGAAGGCGGGTGGAGACATCTCTGCAAGTTGGATGGGGATCTGGCACGCAATCGTGAGTATAGAGTCCTGCCATCCAGAAAAGGTCCTCGTACCACACCCCAAGCACCCTGTACACCAATCTGAAGGCAGAAAGCTCCAGCCGACAGGGCACCAAATGACGAGGGCAAGATCCACAAGGGGATGAATGCTGAAGAAACGCTATTAGCTAAAGGCGCCTAATTGAGGGAGAGGCAATGCGTACCTCCAACGAGGCAGACGAAGATACTGCGCAAGGGGTAAGCTTGATCAAGGGAAAAGGGATCTATGTTTGCACTTACACGATAGTCAAGCGTCTTCCGATGTGCTGACTGACCATACCAGCGATGACACCTCCTGTGATGGCGCCCTTGAAATCGAGTGTCAGACTTGAACAAGCGTAGAGGCAGGCAGACATACGCAGTTTCCGATAATCGTGGCGATCGTCGAGTCATGTGGCGTAAAGTTCTTCGACGTCTGCAGGTAGGTCGGGTACAAATCTTGGGAACCATGTGACAAGAAGTTGAATCCTAGCACGGCGAATCAGTCTCAATCGAGCTCAGCGCCTTCAAAGCCAAATGCTTACCGCTCATAAGCAGCACAGCATAGATACACAACATCCAGTGCTTCTTCAACATCGCACCAAGCTCCTTAGCGAAAATCCTGGACTTTTCTGAGGTGGTCCTCATGTCGCCGTTCCTCCTCTCCTCCTCCTTCGCCTTCAAGAACACCTCGCTCTCTGGAACAATCGCCCGGATGACAGCAACAAAGAATGTGATTCCACTAGCAGTCCAGAAGAGTGCCCTCCAGCCGTCAGGAGCAGCAGGTACGAGCTTGAGATTGATGCAAGCAGCGAGGAGGTAAACCATGGCGTATCCTTGTTGAAGGAACCCAGAGGCAATACCACGAGCCTCGACAGGCAGGTTCTCGAGTGCGGTGGAAGAAGCCAAACCCTGTTAAGATTCGCAATTTCGCATTGTTCGCCGGAGGAACCGTGGATACCATTCCCACATTATTGTATTATTATCCTAACAATTAAGAAGTAGCTACAGTATTTAAGGAGTAAATAGTTCACTGTATTCCTTAGTTCTTTCCTCCGGAATGATATGTCATTGAGCCTACGAGTACGCCCTGCGCGGTATCTCAACAAACCCCACACACCGCCCATACCGATACCGAAGAGAGAACGAAGGGCAAGGAACTGAGGGAAGGTATTCACGAATCCAGCGGCAAGCTCGAGAACGCCGACAATGACGAGATTGACGACGAGTGGCCATTTCCTCCCAAAACGGTCAGAAGCGACACCAAAAATAAGCTAGTGGAGGCGACTGTTAGAGCACGAACGACATGCTTGAAGAAACAACGTACTGCGCCAAGGGAACGGAACAGAAGCGTAAGAGTAATCGAAGTTGTCTATGATAGGATTGGTCAAGCGTGATACGGAGACAGAGATGATAACGCTCACAATCGTGTGGGTGTCTTTTCCAAACTGCTCTTGAAGTCTAACAACGCTGAGCGAAACTGAGAAGAAATCGATAGCATCACAAGTCAACGCGAGCCACCTATTTAATGATCATGATCAGCACGATGAGTACAAATTGCGGGGAAAGAGGGCGGAGAGAGTCCTTGGCGTCGTGGCGACGTGAACGTGTGACCATGTTGGCATTGCTTGGTTCCAAGGACGTCGCCCTCAGCGGCACGTCAAACGCCGCAAAGTCCAACGACGCGTGCTCGCGATCAATGGCTAAGAATACTGAGAGGAGGTTTATGCAGTAGAGTAGTAAATGCCGCTTGTGCTGGGACCGATGATTTCTTTCTTCCATCACAATATGTCCAATAACTCAATGAATACGATCTGACTTCCTCTTCAAGTTCTCAGCTCAACGTGCACTGGGTATCACTGGGCCGGCAGCCTCGGTTGGGAAATAGCTGTGGCATCTACACCACGTATATGCCTAGCAATCTGCGTCACAAAAGCCGCCGTTAAAGACTGAGGATTACTAACGCAACTTGCACGCTGGAGTCGAGGGTTACCGACAGGGGCAACAGAACATGGGCCTTAAAGGTGAACCTCGTTCGGATGCAGATATTTAGGAGCGCTGAGCGATCATCAGAGAGTGGAAAAAGGAGCATACAACGAGGAATGCGCTGTTGTCCTTGCTTGGTTCAGAGGATCTTGCCGTCTCTGCCAATTCGAAGCCTCGGTGAATGCCGAAGGCAACCTTCTATCGTCGTTTACCATTGACGTCCATGTCCCAACTGGCCCCCCAGGTGCGTCTCTGGCTAGCGTTGTGCATTAAATAACTTATAGACGTATACACCGATTAGCTGATTCAGACGGCACGCACTGGCTGCCCAGAGGGGCTAGAAGAGCTTGGTAGACTTCTCACAAAAGAAAACTACAGTGTAACTGCGCTGGGTGCAGCGTTGGTGCACCTCAGCATCAATGACTGTCCGAAGCACCACTCGCTCATTGCATCCGACTTGGGCCTCCTTCGTCGTATCATACCAGCGATCCAAGTCGTTGATATCTCTCTCGTGTTATGTCGCCGAACAAAAGCAATCAAGGCTGCAACATCGTTGCGCCTGCGGGAGAACCTCGAAGGATTAGTCGCTTGGATGTCCCTCATCCTCAAGCAATTCAGTGGTCCTAGGGTCTACAACTGTGTTGGTATCACTCTCCTCCACCTGGTCTGTCTCGACGACGAGATGTGTTTCTTCGTATTTTCGTCCCCAGAGGCAGCGAATCTCACTTTGTCTCTCTGGAGATACGAACCAACGACCAGCGATGAGGGAGCTGAATTGATGAATAGCCCCTGGGTACCATCTGCGACCGGGTTGGTTCACAACTGGATTACCCATGGAGAGGCGAAGCAAATCTTCTTCGACATCCTCCTGTCTTCGAAGCGGCACCTCTCTGCGTTTTTGGATGCATTCGTATTCAAGTTACGACGGATAATCGATATATTTCACTCAATCACGCTGAAAGGGGGGAAAATCGACAAATACGCAGACTCATTAACGGCCATCTTTGTTCATCTTCAACGGCGAGTGGTCTCACTTGCCGCGAAGCGCTCTCTTTGCCTGAAAGAACTGGCAAATGTTTCATCCATCATTCTTCCGCCAACAATACCCAAGAAAGACTTTCTCGAGAACTCGGTACTGATTTTTCAACTCGCGAGGGCTCATCGCAATTTGGCTCCCATCATCGAATCTGGTCTACTCGAAGCTCTTGTCGACGTATTCCCCAACTGCGAATGGGGAGGCGAGCTTCAGGCGTTCCAAGGGACTTTCATCATGGCACTCGTCGCGTCTTCTGCATGCTATTTTCGAGGTCTCCAGGAGCTTAGTAGAGCAACAGCAGGTCTCCTCGAAAACCCCAAGTTAGACGTCAAGTGCAGTCCTTGGTACTGTCTTGCAAATTTCGTCGAACAGAAGCTGGATGCCATGACATCGGTGACGCAGTACATCCCGACCTGTGACAACGTATCTTGTGTAAGTTCGAGTCTTACTGTTTCCTCAGTGATTTTCGGGCTCAACTTTATCTACCAGCCTAACCGGATCTCTCGCGAAGACCCCGATGTGTTGCCTATACATGTCAAGGTTTGCAGCGGATGCCGCTTCATGGCGTATTGTAGCGTCATGTGTCAGAAAGCCGACTGGACGTCTCAGCATCGTTTTGAATGCTCTGAGCTACGTTACATCTCCCAGAGTGAGTCGGGTATTCTGTACGTTGAACATGGAATCCCTCTTATTCCTCTGAAAGGATGTCCTAGTGCTGTTCGAATCTCTCAACGGACCAAAGCCTTTCATCTAACCCTTGCCAAGGAAATCTTCCAAGACCCCAAATTCCAAGCATTCTGCAAACTTCAGCAGCGCTCATTCCATCACGAGGCAAACAACCTCGTCGCCGTTCACGACATGACTTACCCCGAATTTCCCAAAAAGACACTGAAACTTCAGATTTTGGACGAGTGGCTTGAAGCACAGCGTAATCGCGGTCTGTGTTCTGCCATGGATTCCCGATTATCGGGCTTGGTCGAGAAAATAAGAGATGGGACGACGGAGCAGAAGTATGGTGGCATCTCAGCCCTGGAGCTCACGTTGGAATGGAACGACGAGTGCTATCTATCGTTGCTGGTTCGCTTCGAAGAATTGAGTGAAGGGTGGTTTGTTCCTACAAAAAATGTTTTGCGCATTCTGTAAGTCGTCACGTTGGACGCCTTTTCAATGCACGCTGACTCCATGCCGTAGAAGAAGCGAGGTCACACCGTTCTTTTAGGTTCCCCTGACTCCCCATTCACAACCACGGAACGTACAGCGATCGACTTGGTGTGATATGCCATGCCTTTTCGTACTTCGGCCGTCAGCGACTTCCAGATCGCGCTTCCCTTTACTGTCATTTGAATCACGTTCTCAGTACCCAATCGCTGTATGGAGCTGTTTCTTGTCCATTTTATTTGCAAATACCCTAGCATTACCTTCCTTCCCCTCTGACTAATTCGCTATTCTCCTTTATTTTGGTGCTCCCCTGTACTCTTACCCGCATCGGCCTTGTATTTTCCTTCTCTATTGAGCCTCCTAAAACCATCCAAAGCGATCGAAGGCACCTGAGTGCTTCAAAACTTTGTCGAGCCCAGCGCTGGACAGAATCGGGTAGGCATCGACGAGACGCAAAGAATGATTTAGAGCACACGTGAAAGAGGGCCAAAACGGGAACTGGCTTGTAATTTGATAGGAAAACGAAAATATGTGCAAGAATCATGGGATCCACCACTGGTCGATGCGACGGAGCTTCAGCAAGCATGCTAATCCCAAAAAAAAAAAAAAACCTCCACACATGCCAGAAGACCCACCACGAATTCGCTGCCTTTTATGGCAACGATTCCATCTTGCCAAGTACATCTAAAACCCCATTCAGCAATTCAACCCACAAATCTCTTTCTCCTCTTGTTTCCTCCTTCGCAGCGTGGGCGAGATCTTGTAAGGACTCGCAACCATACACATCACAGGAGCCTATATGTCGTGCACGTGAGCGACATTAGAGCAATGACAGGCGAAAGTAAATACCAACTCCAACGCCTCGGGAGAGCCTCCACCAACCCGCATATGCTGCGCATACCAAGCGGTTAGCATCACTCAACACCAAACTTCCTCGGCGCTGTCCTGTAGCAGTAGGAATGACAAAAGCTGCAGGAGGAATGGCGGATACCGACGACGTGAGGAGAGACGATGTGGGTGGCCCTCAAAGCTCTTGATAGCGCGTGCGAGTGCGTTGATAGAAGTCATGTCCAAATGGTTAGTCGGCTCATCCAGGAGCAAGATATGCGGGTGCTCCATGGCGAGTTGCGAGAAGACGACGCCAATAGACAAAGAGGGACGTCAGAGACGTACGCCGAAGAAGGGAGAACGACTCACCGATTCCTCAAGCCGTCACTCCAGCTGCTTAATCGGACTCGTTTGATGAGCACCTGAAAGACCGAAACGACCAAGCCGAGCTCTCCAAAACTGCATATCCTTGTCAGGGTATTTTTCGCTGAAGAGTGATTGGAAGTATCTGAGCGGAGTTACGATAAGCCCTGACGTAAAGGCGAAGGAGACGGGGCTAAAGACATACTCGATGGGGCTGCTCTCGTAGGGAAGTTGGTCCGCGCTATGTTGCGAGTACTTGGCAAGCTTCAAGTTGACGTGCTTCGACACGGTACCTGCATAC
The DNA here is from genome assembly GCA_020736565.1 of Coprinopsis sp. MPI-PUGE-AT-0042. Classification (NCBI taxonomy): domain Eukaryota; kingdom Fungi; phylum Basidiomycota; class Agaricomycetes; order Agaricales; family Psathyrellaceae; genus Coprinopsis; species Coprinopsis sp. MPI-PUGE-AT-0042. The sequence goes on along the minus strand of JAHBOF010000242.1, from coordinate 72,740 downwards.
CGAATGGGAAACGTCAGTCAGCAATGGAACGAAAAGGAAACGACATTCCCTCGCAAGGCTGCAATGCGCCGGTGATTAGATGCAAGAGTGTTGACTTTTCGATACCGTTGGCACCGAGGATAGCGATACGTGAGTCCATACTATCAATGAGAGGCATTAGTTAGCTTCATTATGACGGGAGGGTCGCAGCGAAATGAGGAGGGGGGCAAGAAACGATGGAAAAAAGCGATCGGGTTGAGGTAATTGGACAGGCCAGCAGGAGAAGTGTCAGGGAAGAGGGCCAGTTGTTATCGGAGTAAGGAGAGAGTAGCGCGGGAAGTCTTGCGGGCGGAGGAGTCGATAAGAGAAACCGCATCAACGACGAAAGGAAGGTGGATTGAAATGGTCGGGCGACGATAAACGAAGCCATGGGGCGAAACGAGAGAAAACGAGAGGAAAGAATGACAAAGGAGAGGAAAGAATGACAAAGGAGAGAAAACAATGACAAAGGAGAAGGGACACGCACTCGATACCGAAGCTGAGCCCCGTACAAATAATCCTTCTTCTGGCCGCTGTAAGAGAACGCAACGTCGTCGAAAGCGATAATAGGTGGTGGAAGCTCGGAAATATCTTCGAATTGGAAGTTGAGCGGTTTCGGGGTCTCAATCTGACGGAGGGGCCAGGGGTTAGCCAAATAGATAGGAGAAAGGAAGGGGGAGTGATGCGGAGAGGGCGGACGCGAACTCGAGAGTGAGGGTTGGCAGGCCCAGTGACATTGGAAGAGCAAAGAATGTAGGTGCGGGGTGCAATAAGGTGAGGTCAACCAGGTCGTCGAAGGAAATGTCGAGCTTGGGCACGAGCGCCGTCTCATGGCTTAAGGAAAGGACAGGAAAGCGAACGCGAAAGAGGAGGGTGGATAGTTGAGGTAGGAACGGACGAAACATACCTTCTCGATCAGCCCAGCAGCCTCCATCTTGTCGATGATCTTCTGCTTCGACTTGGCCTGTCGCACGAGATTCACATAGGTACCAGCGGATGCGATGAACCTATGCTGCAAACGTCAGCAAACGTGCCCCATCACCAAGTCCATCTCAGCGAATCCAGCCCGTCATCTTGACGTTGGGCTACACCGCGAGCCTCAACGAAGATTGGACGGACGATAGTTAAAGGAGAGAAGAGAAAGGAAAAATGTACTTCTTAATGTGGGCGATTTCCTCCTGCTGCCTATGGTACGCCTACATCTGATTCGTCTCATTCTCCGTCTTGGTCTTGACATACGTCGAGTAGTTTCCGCTATAGTAGACAAGTTTTTTCTTGTGTATCCTATAAACGTTCAATGTCAGTTCTTGGAAAGAGTCGGGAGAGAAGAAGGGAACGGGGGGATGTTACAAGAAGAATGGGAGGGGAGGGCGGAAGAAAGGAAGGGGAGTAGAAAAACGAAAGAGGAATAGGACGTACAGATCCATGATATGCGTGCAAACGGTATCCATGAAATCTCGACTGTGGGAGGTGATGACGAGGATGTGGTTGTATGTCGATAGGTAGGCTTCCAACCATACGACGGCGCCCAAATCCAAGTGATTCGTCGGTTCGTCGAGTAAGAGGAGATGAGGTTAGGCGAAGAGAGCTCTGCGAAATACGACGCAAAATGATTAGAATAAGGGGGGTGAAAACAAGAGGCGAAAACGCACCTCGCAAGCGCAACACGTATCCTCCACCCACCGCTCATATCCTTCGTCGGACGGGCCATCATCTCCTGGCTATACCCTAGACCGTACAGAATAGATGCAGCCTTGGCTTCGAATGTTGCCGGGTCGAGTTCGTCGAGTTGCTCGTATGAGGTCTGCAAAGAAGTCAATACACAGAGTAGTGAAGGATGAGAGGATACGTACGTCCATGGCGATCTCGTCAACATCTTCCTGTACCGAGAGTTCCTTGATTAAGCCTCGAGCTTGGCGATCGTTTCACGGGCAGAGGTAATGTTGGCATCGACGGCGTTGATCTCGGATGGGTCCGCTTCTCCTCGAACGATGGAGATATCAATGTGCTCAGGGATTTCGATATCGCACTCAGCGATGGATTGCAAGAACGTGGACTATCACGGTTCATATTGGGTTCATATTTTCGTGAGCATTAACGAGAATTTAGAGATGAATAAATAACACACCTTTCCGCTCCCGTTCTCTCCGAGAAGACCCTATCGGTTCCCATAGTTCGGCGACGCCTCCGCACCCTCGATGAGGAGATGGCCGCGGAAGGAAGGACAAAGGCGTCTGTCTTGATGACAAGACCTTTTACGAGGACACCTCTCGAAGAAAGCAGGATGTCAGAGGAGTTGATGAATCACAACTTGCCAAACTGGCGAAAAGAGGGACAGATAATCCAACCGGAGAGCTTCGGCTACGCGAGTTGACCACCGAGTGAGAGCTTCCATCTCTACGCACCAGCAGCTCTTCTACTGCATGACATCAAACTCAGAAGACAAACACACCGATCAGTGACCAAGTTGAGCTTTGCAATGCTCATGGCGATGTCCTCCTGGCTGACGTTCTTGCTTCCTCCGAGAGGAGTTGAGCCCATAGGTGTTCCAGCAACGCGCTCGGTTCCATCTGTATCGTCGAGACACGAGGCGGGAGAAGGGAGAGGTGATTTGGGGGTAACCACCCGCGTTGAGAGAACGGTTGAGGCTAGCGAGCGATGGTAGTGAAGAAGAACAATTCAGGCATCAAGGAGAGCCATACAACCGTGGAGAAAGGAGGAAGATTAGTTAGTTTCACGAGAGGCAAAGAAAAGCAAACGAAACCAGCGCACATGAATCAGTATATCCACCCTTCTTCGCGTTGACATTTTCAGCCTTTTCAGCCAGCCGCTTCAGTTTGGAAGCGGATGAGGACACATGTTGCTATCTTTTGAGAGACGCGTGGAGGTTGTTGTGGTCGGCTGTACATAAAGTGACGACGAACCCGAGCAGCACATAAGCGGAAAGTCTCGATGCATTCTGGTTGTGCGAGATCAGGAAAGCGGTAGATAGAACCGCTAATCCACTGATTCATTCAGTCCCGCGTGACGCCTGCCCACGCCATCTCCTATAAATTTGTTTCTCATCTTGCAGAGACCGTCGTGGTAGAGGTTCAAGACTAAGCGCCGTCAGAGTGATCCCAATGTGGGAATCAAAAGTCTTATCTTATCCATCGCGGGTGACGGGTTCGGCGACTTGCCTTTCTCTTCTGCGTCAATGCATTCAAGCTGCCCTCCTCCTCGACCCAGGCTACCGCAGTCACTTCTGGACGAGGTGCAGTTTCTATCCTCTTCTCTATTGGCAATTCCGTTCTCAGCAGAAGAACCTTGGATTAGGTTTCAGCGGGAAGCAGCATGGCTCTCTTCCGCTTCATACAGAATTGGAAAAAGGAGCACTACAACCTCAATGTCCTCGAGGCGATACTCTCGGCGCTTCAGACGAATCCAAAGTCCCCATCTCTAACACAAACTGAGTTGGCTTTTCGTGAACTTCAAAGCGTGGAATGTCTGCAAATGATTCTTGCCGCATCTCTTGACTACCCAGCTCTATTGGAAGCAACTCGTTCGAGAACGCGCACCTGCCTAGATGATATATTAGGCTGGGTCAATTCAAGCATCCACTCGTCCTACACAACCGTCCCCGACCATCCTTCTACCCTCGAACGCAACCTTGCGGCTATCGCCAACTCGATTATGACCTGTCTTTCGCTAAAGGGGGCCGTTCTGGATGACCTTGTTCAACATCCAGCCTTGACCAAAACTCTCCTCTGGCTCTGGTCAGCAGGACAGCGAAAGGACCCAAGAAAGGTGTTCTCCGGAGTTTACATGACAGGGATTAGCCCAATCTTGGCTGCGTTCAAGCTGGTTCTTGGCCACAAGGCTGGTTTCCAGGCAATCACAGAATGTCTCATCGAAACGCCAGGCCAACTCGAATTGTTCTGCAAGGCTAGCTGCGCCCGCTTTATGCAAATCCCAGACTACATCAACAACACAATCCTTCCTGTGGATATCAACGACGCGAAATCGAACCTCTTCTTCGACACATTGGACGTTACCACCGAGCTGATCAACAATCCGGTTATTCGCCGAGCACTCTTCAAAGCCGGATATGTTGGCTTCCTCACCGTGACCATTGCAAGGCTTGCATCGGTCTTTTCATCGGATGTTCGTCTCGATCTCGCTGCAGGTGTAATCGACCAGTGCCTGGTGGATGGTTCAAATCCCTGTCGTAACCTTCAAACGATCCTCGACCATGGCTATATAAACCTCATATCGGACGCCCTTCTCTGCGACCTCAAAGTTCCTTACAACCAGAAAAACGCTCTGCACATCATGTCCTCACTCGAAGCATACACTTACTACCCTCAAGTGGCAACGTCGCTCTGGAACGCTCTCGATCGCGAACCGCTTCAACGTATACTTGAACTCAGAACACTATCTTTTGTCGGACCCCGCTGGAACCATTTAGTGAATGCAGTGGAGGGGAGAATCACCGAGCTCGAAACAATCGATGCTCCTGCTGTCTTTTGCGACAACAGCCAACATGTAAGTAAAATTACCTCGTGGAGAGCGAAGGATTAACCTTGGCCGTCGTATACCAGCACGATTGGTCGCTTAAAACAGCCCCGAGGTCTTGTTCTGGCTGCCATTTGGTGGTCTACTGCTCCAGAGAGTGCCAGAGCGAAGACTGGAACAATCGGCATCGAAAGGAATGCGCTTCAATGCGCTCAACTTATACCCGTACGTTCTTGTGATCTTTGCCTCAGAGCCCGATGACCGAAACGGTTCTTGAAGGTCGATGCAAGTCCGGAACTCGTTTGAGCCAGAGAACGCGAGCCTTCCCTCTCAAATGCTTACAGTTTCTGCTCAAAAATAGTCTTGGCGTTCTCGATAAACACCTGGCATCTTTGGGACGAGAGAAGGTCATTGTCATCGTCAACTTCTGCCACTCGACCTTTGAAGCCTGCCGACACTTCGATACCGTGTCCATCACCAGCTACCTCGCTTATTGCCCTCCCAGTGACTGTGCTCAGATAGACGACAGGGTGGAGACAATGATCAAAGACTTGGTCTTGAACCCTTCCACTGATGTATTCCTCTTTGAGGTGCGCCTTGCGTGGACTCGGGAAAGATCGCTCTATGTCATGGCAGAGGTGGACATGTCCAGATGCAAGGTCAAGCGCAGTTTGGTTCGGATTGTGCAGGTCGCTCCCGGCACAACTGATTCTCTCTTTCGTGGCGTAAATCAAGTCGGGTAAAGCGAGTTAACTCGATAAGCCATGTATTAATCTCATTCTTGGACGGCAAGCTTAGCTGTATTATATGATACCCCAGCGTTTGAAGGTTGTGATGATCAAGTACAAATTCGTTCGTCGTCAAGTCGACTGTTTGCTATAAATCCGCTTCAGGATTCACTTCTGCATTGCCCTCTCCATATATCTCTCAAACCCAGAACTCCTCGTCCCCATCCTTCGTTGCATCAGCTCGTTCGTCTTTCACCACTGAGAGTTTTGATGCGGAAGGAGACGCGCGAACCCTCATAGCAGGCGCACCGCGCGATGGAAGCAGCATCCAAAGACCTCTGCTTCAGCGTCTCTCTCGGTATCAACGTCAGCATAGGGATCAGTCACGTCGGGTCGATTAGCTCTAGATGAGCCATGAATGGGAGAGGGGCTGATCGCAAGAGGATTCGACGAGGCGAAGGTTTTCCGTCTTCTGGTAAAAGTCATTCAGCCGCAGATGCGTTGGATGGTTGAGTGTTAACAAAGATGCGGCCTATAGGCGAGTGTAAAGCTAACGTTTGGCAGCATTAGAGGAGAGAACTAAGACTAACTGAGACTGAATGACAGAACTCAATCTCATTATCATCTCAGAGAAGCCCTCTTGTCGCTGGGCATTGAATTCCGTTTGAGCCATTAGCATGGCTTCCGTCGAAAGAAGCTCCATGGAACTCACCGGTCGTTCTCGCCGAGTCCTCGAGATCACTGATGGATTTGTGAGTGGCCACTGCGTTCACGTCAGATCTCAAGTGTTAGGGTCGAAGTTGTTGAGCTGGCGAACATCGTGATCTATTAGTGACTTTGACATAGAGAAAGGAGGTCAAACCATAGGCTTACGTTGGAATAGTAGATACACGAACAATATCATGAACCGGGCTTGCCCAGCGGCACTCGTCTGGAGTTGTGTTTGGGCTTGAAACCCCTCTGGAGGCTGCTGCTCTTGAGCTTTGAGTGTCCGTGTTAACCTTGTGGGCAACTACGAGACGACGCGGTGTTAGCATAGAGAGAAATTCCAGTCAGACGAAGGCAATGATAACTAAAGCATGAGCAAAATGTCGAACAAACGGCAAAGGGTCGCTGGAGGCGATAGAAAAAATCGGATACAAGCAAAAATTCAAACGAATGAATCACGGATCGAAGCCCAGGGACTGAAAACGAAAGGTGACTCATCGATCACAAACTTCCCCAGGACCATCCCAATTTTCCGAAGTGGGAAGGCAGCTTGACGTTACAATTGCGATCGAGGACCTGAAATGAGGAAAACTCAGTTGGGAGGCCATACACAAGCAACAAATGGTTGGAAAACGAACGGCAGATAACTCAGCGAGGCTCCCCTGAGCAGTGAAGGGATCGAGATGTTTCGTGCTCTCTCTCCAGCCATGGTCAGCGAGAAAAAAAACGGAGAGAATAGGATTGGCAAATGACGACATCAAAACGACTGCCCCAAAGGATATCGAATCGTGAAAGAAATCAACGCACAAAATCATGAGGGGACTAAACTCCTTTACGCCCACCAAACTCCCTTGCGTCCGAGTACGTGTACCAACCGGGTCGAGCAGTTTCTCTCGTTCCTTATCGTTTATGGATGCGCGAGAAGAACGTCCAGGCTTGCCGTGGAGGCCAAGAACTTGAAGGAACTCGCATGCACAGGATCTGACTGATCCAAGCGTCAGCAGCTTCGCAGAGGGGTTACCGCAGGAGAAACACCGATGCATTGCTGAACAATGCTTCAGGCGGATGAACTGAAATCAATTTTACTTTTTTGACACATGCATCACCTTGTACACATCTTAGGTTATAGAATGGGTTGTTGAGAACTGCGCAGAACAAGAGTGTGTTGTCGCACCATGCAACTGACTCTTCTCAGCAGCCTGTACCAATCCGTTTGGCGCGCAGACAAGGGTTCGAAAGAGGATCATCTGAGGCGAAAGTGCCTAGGACCAAACAAAAGGGAAAGAGATAGTCAGCATTTACGGAGTCACCAATTACCACCAACGGAAGACGAAAGGGACTCACGCCAAATAACAAAAATAACAGATGTGAAACAAGAGAAAGCAGAAAAACTGCATCCTCGCTAGAAGGTGCAATGCCACCGGACAATCGCGCAGCCGACACAGCAACGGAGCAAACGCCAGTCAGCGCGAGAGGGGCAGCCGACTCGACCAGGATGATGATCATATCCCGATACAACGGCGGGACCACGTCGTACAACTTGGACGTAATAATCTCGCGGCGAACAATGACGAGTTTGTAAACGATGAGAGAGGTAACGCCGACATTGGTCGCAACACTGGAAGAGACCCAGGCGAGACCGACGAGGGATGGCAAGGCATTGGTAATACTGTTGACAGTTGCGAGGATACCAAAGGCTACATGGTGTCGGCGGGACTCGGTCAGTTGAGCTCTAAGGATCGTAATGAAGGCGACGCACAGATGGAGGTGAGAAGTAAGAGTGAAGGGATCAGAACCACCCCTTTCTGCCGATTCCAAATCCCGTAGCATCTCCAGAGCTAGAGTGAAGTGAATATAGTGAGCCTCATCAGGTCAAAGGAACGTACCATTAGGCAATCTCCGATGAGGATGTAAGTCATCGTGAGTCCCATACCCGCGCCATACGTCCATCATCATGAAAAACCTGGATCCTTGGCAAGGCTGTAGAAGTATTTTATACCATAGAACACCTATAGAACTATTTTACAGGGCTTGTATACCGGTGGAAGGATTGTACAAGGCTTGTATGGTATGCAATAATTGCATGCAGATTGCAAGGGTGCGAAATTATTGTACACATATTGTAAGTGTGCAGAATTATTCTACTGGACTTGTATTTGGCCCAAAACTATGGTACATACCATGCAAGAGAATGCGCTGTGACCTTGGGACGCCTTGAGCAGACGTTGAATTCCTAAGTCAATTAAAGCTCCGCTCCAAAGCTGGTGATGTCAGTTGGCGCGCGCCTCGATTGGCTTTCCTCTCAACCACCACCATCCCCCAACCATCTTGCAGACGACCTTCGTCTCGTCTCGAGCGCTGCTTCCATATTCTAAACGTCCAAATAACTCATGCTTATTGACTCTTGCCTCTGCTCGCGCGATCGAGCGTTCTTGAGGTGCGTATCGGATCGGCTCCATGCTGTCCCAGAGGGGGGATCGTTTGGGCGTTTAAGGGCACCGTAGTGAGTAATTACCTTGAATATGGCACCTTTATATCCTCTGCTAATGAACCGCTAAAGGCGGTACTGCTGAACTCCGCAGGATGATGTCTGTGACGCCAATATCAGCCCGCCAAGTTCCTCAGACCTCTCCCAGGCTCCAGAGTGACCAGGTGCAGACTATATCTCGATTTTGGCCTAGGCGGTGAGTGATGAACGACCAATCAGTTAGCGGCCGTGCGGTAGACGGCAACGACGACGACGACGACGATATCAATAAGGCGGGGGAATCAAAGGCGGATCTTGCGGAGGTGCGCGCCTTTGACAATATAAGCCCGTAGCGATAACTGACCGGAAACCACACCCTCCAGTTTGTACGCGCTATCATGGTCGTTGGGATAAGGCGGAGCATCAGGCACGCCTGTGCCGTAGGCGGGAGTGCTCGCTCGCGGTTCGTCGGCTGTCGAGAAGTACATCTTAGATGATTTGTATCTTGTATATAGATTGAATATACAGTAGTTCTTATATCTTCATTTGGCGTGTGCTAAGGGAGCTGGATGGATAATTCGCAATCATACCGTGCGTGTAATATAGAATGATTTTACCACCTTGCAAGCCTGGTGAAATTATTTTATCAGCCTTGTATGCTACTTGTAAGGCTCGAAAGCTTGTAAGGTCCCGATTCTTGCAGCGATTTGATTTCTTGCAATGTTGTAGAATTATTCTATACCTTGCAGCGGGTTTTATGGGTTTGCGTGGCCTTTTACAGCCTTTCCACGATCCCAGGTTTTTCATGATGATAGAGGGAACACAGGCACCCCTCCTTTCAACATCCAGTCAAGGTTGCGCCATACCTCAATCCCTGCTGTAGCGGAATATATGGTCCAGATGGTGAAGGCAACCAACAGCAAGCGTGTTCGCTTCCTACAGGGAGGTTTCTGCTGAACCATCCTAAAGGAATACAAACATAGGACGAGTTGCACCACTGATGGTATAAGAAGTCAGCGAGGGTATGACGCGGAGGTACCAACGACGCTAGACGAGAATCTAGCTTCCAATGACTAACCAAACCCAAGGATCATAATAGCCAAAGATACAGTGGCATAGGACCGTACTGCCGAAGTAGCAGCAAGTGCCTCGTCATGGGCTGTCGATCCCTCCAACATAGCACACCAGGAGCGGACAAAAGAGACTTCCGATTCCAGTCAGCGCGACAGTGGTGAAGGTAGGCGTTCAAGGTGTGACAACTCAATCCCAACGAGGTTAAGTAATTGACGCTGTTGCGGTGTGGGATCATAGACATCCTCATTCTCGCCGTCATGTTCTTGATGAAAGTGGGAATGGATGACAGGGTGCATAGCATTGAACATTCTACGTCGATTTAGACATTGTGTGGAAGCCATCGCCAACTCAATTGAGACGTCGCACTTGGCGTCCATGCATTTCTCACAGCGCCACGGTTACAGCTGATTGCAAAACGATAGACCCAGTTCGACCAAATTCTTCTTCGTGATTTTATTTGGTTCTGGGGCCAGGTGCCGGCACGGGCAAATAGTCAAAAAGCCTCCGTTTTGCCATTCTTGCAGAGAATCGGAGCAGCGAGGAGTGTGTCGGGGAGCGGCACTTCCATAGGTGGTATGGTTGCAGTGGGGTGCCTGTTTGTTCCTGCCGGCACTGGCTCCAAAAGTAAATAAAATCACGAAGACAAATTTCATCGAACTGGGTCTATCGTTTTGCAATCAGCTGTAAAGCAGCTTTTCATTAACTCCATCACTGTCGTACTCACGGCGTATGCTACAACCCTTCCCACCGGTGGGATTGTCTTCTAATGTCTATGAGGCTCTCACCGCAGCTTCAAATGTCCGTTCCTTCCTTCTATACATCTCACTTGACCTTGCCTTCCCTGTACTGTCTGTCCATAGCGTATCCCGAGTTGGGCTCGATGATTTGGAGTCCGGAGGAATTCGAAGAAGGGAGGAGGACTGCAAGCATGGGTGGGAACTTTAATATTGGTTACTTGAAAGGCGGGGATTTCACGTCCTGGTACGCGGTACTACTATGAGCGCCGGTAGGTTTCACAGTCTAATTATGCGGCTATTGACAACGGCTCTGGCCGGGGGTTCGAGAGCCTTCTATTTCGCTTGCGGACTGCTGAACCACTTGTACTATGAGACGAATTTGAAATAAACGGTCGGAATGGCGTGACGCCAATGAGAGATCTTCCGGTGGTTAGCCCGTGGAGATTAGGTAGGAGGTAAAATACGGGTACAGCGTCCACCCGCGATGGGATTGCCGTTTGGGCGTGCTGAGTGAGGGCAAAGGATAAAAAATAAAAATAAAACGCTTCTGGCTTAGATTTCAATTCGGCTTGGGGAGTTGAACCCTCAGCCTGGCCTCCCAGTCCATTATGCACCAGTTTCTCCAGGTGAGGCACGCAGCGAATGGTGTAACAGTACTAACGGGCTGATAGTATAAGGAAACGTGAGCTTATAAATAAGTATATTCATCTGCACCGTGCTTGGCAAGTGGAAAGCTGGAAGAGGCGGTCGTGATTAGTATGGAGAGTGTTTCAAGCACCTCGAAGCCTGGATGTTGCACGAGTGGTTTTTGGCCCGAAGCCAGCACAGATAAAACGAGTAACGCATTGCCCACATGTCACTCCAAGGGGTTCGAACCCTTTACCATTGAGCACTTCTCAACAGACTGGAAGATTAAACTAAGGTGTCGTTAAACTATTGATCAACGGAGCGCTAAATGAGTCTGGGTGTATTGGAGTGCAAGGAAGGCAGTGCTGGAGCTACGGTCTGGGTTAAATTGGAATAGCAAACGACAAAAAGAAAAGAAAAGAAAAAAGAAAGAAAAAAGAAAAAAGAAAAAGGGTGTATGACATATTTACACGTTATTGCCAGCGGCCTACTCTGGGAGTTGAACCCAAGCCCTGTCCACCTGATCGAGGACGCCTCTTCTGGCGACGACGTAGCCAATTACCATTTTACCAAAGGAATGGACATAACTGTCACAATGGAAAGCATGCTGGGTCTGAGAGATCGGCAGCAAGATAGTCGCAATGAACAGCTCAAAAACAGAACCTGGACCAGGGGGAACTATTTAAAAAATCTTCTGCAGTTCCTGCTCGAAGGCTGGTTACCGGTCGAGTTCCGTTCAGGTGTCGGTTCCAAAACATTGGAACCAAAGGGAATTCGATGCCTCTTGTCGGGAATCGAACCCTCGAGCGCCCTCAGAGGTAGCTTTACATAACCAGCAGACTGGCAACGGACTGATGTGAATATGATATACAAAACGGATTATTTGGCTTGTAGCTGGCTGAGTGTCCGTGGTACGAGTATAGAATTTGCGCAGCTCAAGGTTCGAACACTGGGCCATACCGCGTGAGAACTTCCTTTCGAAAGGCGCGAGTCAGAACTGTCGATTGAGTGGGTATTGCAACTGGGCGCTTGACTTCCTTCCTCTTCCTCCTTCTCTGATCGTTTCGTGTTCTCTCGTTTCCGCTCAGGTCTCTAAGGCTCCGAGAGTGTTTTATTCAAGGGGACATCATAAAAGGCCTTATATAGGCCAATCATAGACGAACAACCACAAGGACGAAGAACCAAAACCCTTTTATTAGGGACGCATCACGATCCGGGATCGTCGTCGACGCCATTTCTACCTCAGTTGAACCCACAGCTTATACTCCGAGTCTATTACGTCCTCACTGAAGGTGAGGCCCACTATGACCGGTTCACCAACGAAGTGATAGGGTAAGGAAAAAGAGCTCGTAGGAATGTATAGCGCGTTGTGCTTGGCGAGTGGAAGGTTAAGTCAAGGTGTATGAGACGGTTATGAGTATACAGGTGCTAAATTAGAGCATTTCAGCATCTCGGCGGTCGAAAAAACGACCGCATGGCCGGTGTTCTGCTGAGCGCATAAAATACAAGTTTACGTGGGCTTCGACGTCGCTCCAAGGGATTCGAACCCTTTGTCCATCGAGAACTCCTTTACGTGGTCCGCAGACTGAAAGGATATATCGACGGTGCCATCAACGGATTGGCCAACAGAGCGTTGGATAGACTGGAGGTGTACCTGGATATTTGGAGTAGTGCGACAAGACAAGTGTATGGGAGAAGGAAATCCAACCACATGGCGTAGTATCCGCTCTGGGACTTTAACCCAAGCCTTGAAGCTTGACCATCTGGTCTGTCACATCTCGTCTGGAGACGAGGTAGTCAAATCAACAGGTCTACTAACGGAATGGTTGTAAATGTCGGCGACAGATCATCTTTTCTCGTACTACTTGCGTCTTGAGCAGCATGCTCAGCATGGCGTCTGTTCGGTTGGGCCATAAAATAGAGAATCTCTGTCTTTCAAAGATGAAGGTGATTTAATCTCGCTCAGGCTTTTAAAATATGTGTTCCAAAACCAGTGGATTTTGATGGACGTAAACGCCTCTTTCAGGGAATCGAACCTGGTTTTAACCGATCGGCAAACGGACTGATGTATATTATTATGCAAAAAATACTCAAGTCACCTGTACACTCCCTGAGTGTTTGCATAATGGAGCCCGGAAGGACAAGTGTGGGTAGAAGTTGCGCAAGCCAAGGTTCGAACGCTCAGCTAGAGGGCGTGCGAACCTCCTTCCGAAGCGCGTGGCTCAGAATTTTCGATAACCGGGCATTGCTCCCGGGCGCTTGACTTCCTTCCTCTTCCTCCTCCTCCTCTGACGTTTTCGTGTTCTCTCGTCTCTTCTTTGGTTTCTGATGCTCTGAAGGGTTTTTAATAAATGGGGAATCTAAAGGCTCTGTATAGGCCAACCGTAGACGAAGAACGACAAGGACGACGAAGAGCCAATACCCTTTTACTAGGGGCCCGTTACTACGATCTGGGCCTTCCATCTTCCTTCGATCGCATACACATTCATATTCCTATTTTTTGTCGACGCATCTATATCCATCTCAGATCTCAGTCCTTCTTTCTGTCCAGCATGATCGAACGTTGAACCCTTGGTTTTCCTCAAGGAATGCCAGAAGGGTGGTCGTCACCTAGTGAGCGACAAAGTGATGGGTCAAAACGTCTACTAATAGAGCCTTTTTTTGGCTGCCTGGAGAGCGTCAGCATCATGGAGTCTGGTAAGAACGCTAGAGCTTTTGCAGGCGATGGTTGGCTATCAAAAAAGGGTTTTCTTGAACGATAAACGGATAACCGTGCTGAGGAATCGAACCCCTGCGTGCCTCAAGCACGTCAATTGCCGCTTTCAAACCGATTCGCGATCGGGGCTGGCGAACACCGTTGAAACCTACTGTGAATATACCACACAAAGCAATTTGATGAATGGTCCTCTCACTGGTTGACCTCTTCGAGTTTGCTCCCGGGGGTGTCGTATGCACCAAAGGAGCGATATCGAAGAGTAACAGATACCCGAAGAAAAGAAAATCGACCAACATATACCACGATAATATGCATGGGTTGTGGGAGTTGAACCCTCAGCTTGTCCAACCGATTCGTTACGTCCCCGTCTAGTGGCGAGATGTGGCGTCCAGTTTACCATGGGGCGATAATGAGTGGAAGGAGGAAGTTGTAGAAGTAACTCCAGTTGCTTGTCCCATGCTTGGCCAGGGGATTCACGCTGGGCAGACGATCCAAAAGAATATGCAGGGGGATATCAGCATCTCGACTTCGTGCTTGGCCTTAAGCCGTTGCCCAGATAAAAGTTTGGTCTATCTGGACTGTACAGTCGCTTCAAGAGATTCGAACCCATTGGCGATTGAGAACTCCTGTGACTGAAAGTACACTTGAATGAGGAGTCGTCAACCGATGGGCCAACAGAGTGTTTCAGCAAATCACGATTTACCGTTGAAGTGCGTTAGTGACGGTCTGGGTTAAATTGGAATAGGGAACGCCGAAAGATATATGATATACTCATCCGGTATTGGTGTGCTCTGGGAGTTGAATCCAGGCGTTGTCCGTTTGGGTCTATTACATCTCATCTAGAGACGAGAGTTTTACTTGCCGGTTCGCCAAAGGAATGACTATAAAAGTCTGTGACAGGCCCCTCTTTCCTCGTACTTACTAGTGCGCCATGAGGAGCCGCATGGTCCGCCTGCCTGGCGTCTGTTCGGTTGGGCCCAAAAATATATTTGAAAATCTCTGGCATTCAAAGAGGAAGGCGATTTGTGCTCGTTCAGGTTGTGTTCCAAAACTTCGGACTAGCAATGTGATGGGCCTAAATGCCTCTTGTAGGGATTCGAACCCTCGAGCGCCTTGGGAAGTAGCGTTTGTAACCAATCAGCAAACCAACTGAGGAAAATTACATGTAAAAAGACGCGTTAGTTGCTTGTACCTGCCCGCCTGAGTGTGAATAATAGAGCCCTCCTGGCATACGTACGTATAGAAGTTGCGCGGGCCAGGGTTCGAACACTCGGCCATAATGCGTGAGAACCTCCTTCCGAAACGCGCGGCTCAGAATTTTCGATAGGGTGATTGCACCCGGGCGCTTGACTTCCTTCCTCTTCCTCCTCCTCCGACCGTTTCGTGTTCCATCGTTTCTTCTTTGGCTTGTGTCGCTCTGAGAGGGTTGCATTGAAAGGGAGAACCTAAAAGGCCTCGTATAGGCCAATCATAGACGGAGAACGACAAGGACGACGAAGAACCAAAGCCCTTTTATTAGGGACCCATTACGATCCGGGAACTTGCAGGCCTTCCACTCTCCTTTGCTCCTCTACAGCCCCGTTTTCCTATTCTACAACTACGTCTCTATTTCCATTTACATCACAACTTCAGCCCAAAACGTCTAGCCGACCATGCGCAAACAGCTCGACCCCCGCCTTCCCATCCTGATCAACAACAACGTCAAGCTCAACCACCGCAGCTTTATCGTGCTCGTGGGTGATAAAGGACGAGACCAGATTGTGAATCTTCACTTTTTGCTGTCCCAGGCGAGGGTTAGTGCGCGTCCCAGTGTGCTGTGGTGTTATAAGAAGGAGTTGGGTTTTACGACGTGAGTTATTTTCTCCTTCTTCTTCCGTCTTGCTTGAAGGAGGATGCTGGAGATGGTGTGGGGGATTGTGGGCTGATATGAGCATTGGATAGACATCGCAAGAAACGAGAAGCCAAGATCAAGAGAGAAGTGAAGAAGGGCATTCGAGAGCCCAACGAACAAAATCCATTCGAGATCTTCGTGACTGTCACAGATATCAGATATACGTGCGTCTTCCATCTTCACTGTCTTCCTTGACTCTGAAGATCATGAAATGTGTTGATAGATACTACAAAGAGTCACACAAGATCCTCGGAAACACCTATGGAATGCTCGTGTTGCAAGACTTCGAGGCTATCACGCCCAACCTCCTCGCGCGTACCATCGAGACTGTTGAAGGTGGTGGACTTGTAGTCTTGCTTCTCAAGACGATGAGCAGTTTGAAGCAGTTGTATAGTATGACGATGGTGCGTCTCTTCTTCCCTTTTCTATGAACATGAGCTTATTGGCTGGGATTATAGGACGTCCATTCGCGGTATCGCACGTCGTCGCATCATGAAGTTACAGCGAGGTTCAACGAGCGATTCATCCTCTCGCTCGGATCCAACCCGGACTGTCTCTTCCTCGACGACGAGCTCAACGTTCTACCCATCTCTCGTGGAAAGGATATCGTCGCTATCGAAGATTCTGGCTCTTCCTCTGGTTCGTCCTACTCCCTCCCTCTCCTCCCTTCCTTCCTAACCTCCCTCGTACGCTACAGCCCCCACCCCAGACACCCTAGCCCTCAAACAAATCCAAACTTCCCTATCCTCCACCCCACCCGCAGGCCCCCTGATCGCTCTCGCCAAAACCTCTGACCAAGCAAAGGCGCTCTTGACATTCATCGAAGCCATCCAAGAAAAGACGTTATCCTCCACCGTAACGCTCACAGCTGGGAGAGGAAGAGGCAAGTCGGCGAGTTTGGGGTTGGCGATTGCGGCTGCTTTGGCGTGTGGGTACTCGAATGTGTTCGTGACGAGTCCGAGTCCGGAGAATTTGAAGGCTGTTTTTGAGTTTGTGTTTAAAGGTGCGTTCGTTCCTCCTTTTTCTGTTTCCCCCAGTCTCCCTCTTGAGAAATGCGCTGAATGTGGTGTTGACGAATGATTGATGATATAGGATTGGACGCGTTGGGGTATGAAGAACATTTGGATTATGATATTGCGCAGAGCACGAATCCTGAATTTGGGAATGCGATTGTGAGGGTGAATGTGTTTAGGGATCATCGGCAGACGGTGCAGTATATCGCTCCTGAGGATGCGCATGGTGAGGTTTCGGTTCTTCCTTTTCTTGGTATCGCTGTTTGGTTTCTTCACTGTCTCGTGTCACCCCTTTGGGCCGCGTTTATTATACCTTTCCACCTCGAATGCTTTCACGCTTACTTCTTTCCCCCTACTTCTTACCAATAAATGGCGACTAATCAAACCCTCCTCTAGTCCTCGGCCAAGCAGAACTCGTCGTCATCGATGAAGCAGCCGCGATCCCCCTCCCACTCGTCAAACAACTCATCGGCCCTTACCTGGTGTTTATGGCGTCGACCATCAACGGCTACGAAGGCACCGGACGGTCGCTCTCGCTCAAGTTGATTCAACAGTTGAGGGAGAGTACGAGGCCGTCGCTCTCGAAAGAGCCGGCAGCGAGTAAAGACGCCGGAGAGGGTGCCACGACGAGTACGGGGGATAAGAAAAAGACGGTTGTGAAAGCTGCGCCAAAGACCAGGACGTTGAGAGAGGTCAAGTTGGATGTTCCTATTCGGTGCGTACTCCATCCTTCTTGACAATCGGGGATGGGAGGAGGGCTGACGAACGGATGGGTGGATGATATAGGTACTCGACGGGAGACAAGATTGAGAGTTGGTTGAATGGGTTGCTGTGCCTTGATGCGACAGTTAGTCCGAGTAGTGCGTTGAGTGGGTGTCCTCATCCTAGGTGTGTAGTCTGTGCGTCGTGCTTTCGGGAAAGGGCTGACGTTTTCTCTCATTCTCTCCTTCATCTCCGTAATCGTCCATCTCACATCTCTGTGCTCCGTCCTCCCGCGACGCCGTGCTTTGCTCGCTCAGCCAATGCGAACTCTACGAAGTCTCGCGCGACACCCTCTTCTCGTACCACCCTGCCTCTGAGGTTTTCCTCCAGCGCATGATGGCTTTATACGTCGCCTCGCATTACAAGAACCAGCCGAACGATTTACAGTTGATGAGTGATGCCCCTGCGCATGCGTTGTTTGTGTTGTTGCCTCCGTTGAGTGGGGCTGCCGCTGAATCTGGTGCGTTTCTTTCTCATCCTGTTCTCTCCTGTACCCCGCCTCGATACTGATCCGTCCCCATGAATAGGCAAAGATGGAGCCAAGACACTGGGCGAAGCAGTGGAAGGAGCGACGCACCTCCCTGAACCGCTCGTTGTGCTACAGGTTGCGCTCGAGGGGAGTATTTCGAGGGATACGATCCTTGATGCGCTTGGGAGGGGTCTGAGGCCGGGAGGTGATATGATTCCTTGGTTGATTAGCCAGCAGTTCCAGGTACGTTTTTTCTCCTTTTCGAAATTCCATTCTTTGCAAAACGTTAATATGGGATTAGGAGCCGAGGTTTGGCAAGTTGAGTGGGGCGAGGGTTGTTCGTGTTGCTGTTCATCCTGATTATGCCAACGTGAGTCTTGGTATATCTGGAAAGACAAGAATGACTGATTTTCGTTGGGGCTTGGCGTAGATGGGATATGGATCTCGGGCCCTCCAAGCTTTGAATGCGTTTTATAGTGGAGAGTATTACAACTTTGATGCGGATTTCGAGATGGGCGATGGTGGTTCGACCAAGGTGTCGAGGCGCAAAGGAGTGGATGACGAGGATGTACGTTTTCCAGAACCTTTCTCATCGCATAAACATACTGATGGGCATTGTAGGAGTCGAATCTGCTCACGGAGACACCGACAGTGAGAGCTGCGTCATCGATGCCTCCTCTCCTTCAACGTCTTTCGGAGCGTAAACCGGAGAATCTGGATTATTTAGGTGTGAGTTACGGGTTGACGCCTAGTTTGTTGAGGTGCGTTTTCTTTGCCTTCTCCCATCCCTTTTTGATACGAACTAAATCTCATCAGGTTCTGGAAACGTGCGGGATACGTCCCCCTGTACGTTCGCCAGACGGCGTCAGAGCTTACTGGGGAGCATACATGTGTGATGGTTCGTGGACTCAATGCCAGTGCGGAAGGCGAGTTGGAGTGGTTGGGCGAATTTGCGAAAGGTACGGTCGTTCTCTATATCCTTTGTTGAGGCTAAGCTTACGACTCTACGATAGACTTCCGAAGGAGATTCATCTCCCTGCTTTCATACAAGTTCAGAGAGTTTGGGAGCGTAACGGCGCTGAGTATCTTGGAGGCTGTGAATATGGGTGTGCCAAAGAAGGGGGGAGGTGTTAGCGACGTTGGTGAGCACGTTTCCCTCTTTTCGCTTGTATTGTAGACTGACTTGACGCTCTCCAGCCATGTCTGGCCCTCTTACCTCCTCTGAGATGGCGCATCTCTTTACTGCGTTTGATCTCAAGCGTCTCGAAGCCTATGCGAACAATACTCTCGATTACCATGTGATTCAGGATTTGTTCCCGGCGATTGCATCCCTCTACTTTGCTGGTGCGTGTGCCATATTGACACGATCAGCGGTTTACTTAACTGGTCTGTAGGTCGTTTCGAGAATACCGCTCCGGCAACCGACGGTGCCGACGGCGAGGTGGAGAAACCGAGTGGTGTCAGGTTGACTGCGGTCCAAAGCTCGATCCTCCTCGCCTTGGGTCTCCAGCGAAAGTCTATTGAAGACGTCGAGGTCCGTCGCTCTTCTTGTTTTCAAATCGAGTCGAATTCTTGCTTATTGGTGATATGAAATAGCGCGAGCTCTCCCTACCTGTGAACCAAGCCCTTGCCCTTCTCGTCAAGATTGTGCGCAAGATCTCAAAGCGATTGGTCGATATTCAGAAGGCGGTCGTGTCCGCTTCGATACCTGATTTAAGAGCCAAGACTGATCTTCTACCGGCGGCTTCGACCTCTCGGGTTGAGAGTGCCGATGAAGAGACGGAAGCGGGTGGGCCAAGTAGGAAGGCAGTGGAAGAATGGCAGCCAAGTGTGAGTGCGACGATCGAGAAGGAGTTGGAAGAGGCGGGTGGACAGGTTGATTCGGAGCTTCGGGAGCGACAAAAGGCGATGTTGGATAGTCTGGACTTGAGAAAGTGAGTGTGTTGATCTTTGGGGATGGTTCTACGTTGGGTTCTTGAGCTTGGTATTGGCTTGGTGAAGACACTTCGCTGGTCCAAGGGTCTTTCCTTCTATCACAGTCTTTGAACCGGCGCTTCCTTCACCCCGTTCTCTTCCTTGGTTATCCTCGTTCTGGGGCTTCGGGTCTTTCGCCCACTTGTTCGCGCTTCTATCTCATCTCTTATCCTAGTCCTCGGAGCTAACCATAAACCCCAGATTTGCGATCAATGATGCGGCAGTCGACTGGGACACTGCGGCTGCGCAGGTGAAGACCCTGGAAAAGGGTGGTCATGGAGCCTCGACGATCGTTTCGGTCAAGAGTACATCGTCTGATGGCGTTGGTCAAAAACGAAAAGCACCCACAGCGGGTGCGCAGGAAGATTCGGGGGTCGGTGCGGGGAAGAAGAATAGGAGAAGTAAGAAGGTTAAGCGGTAGAACGGTTAACTTGGTATCAGTTTCATTACCTTTTTTGTGCTTCGCGGCTTATCTCGAGTCTGTGGTGATCAATGATCGTCGCTTTCAAGCATGCGGTTTTCGCCTTTTCAAAGGCCACTCCTGTGTCCTCAATCTGCCTTGTTCTGGTATCCTCTTGCTCATCTGACCGCCAAGTGAATGGTCCTTGCAACCTCACGGCTTCTAATTTTCCATTCTAAACTCACAACCATCCCCTTGAGAAAAGGAAAGACGTCTGCACCCACACCCAGTCAAATCGTTTCTCGGAAGGAGATGTAAGGACATGGGTTCAATCCAGGGACGTCTATCCATCACCCGTAAGACTTTGCGCTTGCATGTTTCAGAGTTACTAACGATCTCGATTTGGAACCTTCGTCTGGGTGCTTAATCAAGCTTCTGCAAGCCGTTTCCTGATCAACTTCGCACATTGCAAATTTGGTTACAAGAGAACGGAGGTAGCCTCTCCACTCTACAGCAAAACGTCAGTCTAAAGAAATGGAAAGATTTGCTTCGTTCGGGGATCGTTATTTCCAACGCCCAGCAGTACGTCACTAATGCAATCATTTGCGATTGCTTGCTTTAACCTTCGTTGATCATCTACTATATGAGTATTACCAACTGACGCACGACTTGTTTCTCGTTGGTTGTAGGAGACTGAGTCCGAGTTGGTAGGTGCTCGACGCTCTGCTACTGGGAGCGCACCGAATTTATTGCCAATATTTACGGATGTTCTAAGATTCCCTCCAAGCTTACGCATCTCCGCTCTGCCCCTCTGAGACTGTTAAGTGGAACATGGGATGTCGCAGCGCGTTGCCCCTCTGCTCGATGTGGAATTTGACGCATGTCGTTCCGAAGTCAATTTCGTTGAAAGATTTCATCATGGGCCATCTATAGGACAAGTACGAAGAGGATGTTTTTTTTCCAAATGTCCCTGAAATGGTCGGCGTGAGCTCACCGTTTGTCCCATTGGATACAATGTTAATCTCGTCGTAGGTCGTTGATGGAAGTCTTAAGTACAGGGAAGGGGTTTCAGAGGGACTTGAGATAGCTGTGGATGCGATCCTCGCCATTCTGAAGAGCCAGAATAAGCCCAAGGTTGCCATTAACGTTGCTGATGAATGAACAGCTAGGTTGGGGTTCATTGATTGTTGCGCTTTGAACTTTAATTAATTTGAATATAGCACTGATCATCTGACTCTTATAAAGGTAGTGTGGACGCCGTTCGTATGCTTCGAGTCGCTCTAAACCTCAATAAAACATTTCATTTCACAAAGACTATTGTGTGCGACACCAGTGGGGATTCGAACCCGTGCTCATGTTGGTTATAAGCGCATCGGTTGTGGCTACCGATTCACGATCAGGCTGGACAACAGCGATTGTGGATCAAAACCTAAACATGTTTCATCACGAGAATAATGAGATTGGATTAGTTGGGGATACTATCAAAGTCTGTGAAGACGTTGAGTGAAGCGAATGACCCATAGATAACATCGCCTGTGAGGACTCTCCCGACATGCGATCTGTCCCCTTCTCGTTCCTTTCGTCCGCGAGACCTCAAAGCAACTACTCGAGATTCAGAAAACTGTTATTTGACGATAAATGCCAGATTTTAGAGCCAAGGCTGATCTTCTCCTGGCGGCTTCGACTTCTTGGGTTGAGAAGGCCAACGAGAAGACATAGGGTGCCAGGTATGAAGCAAGTGAGAGAATGATAGCCCAATGCGATGCGGGCGACGATCGAAAAGGAGTTCCAGATAGCTTGCGAACGGGTCGATTCGGGGCTTTGAGAGAGACAAGAGATGATGCTGGGTAGTCTAGACTTGCGAAAGTGCGTATGGTGATTTTGGGGTCATTCTAATAAGCTTGGTATTGGCTTGGTGAAGGGCTTCGCTGGCTTCTTCCTACAAATTTCTGCTTTCATCTTCGTCATGTTGGCGCCTTCGACTTGCTCATGCTTCTATCTTATCCTTGATGATCGTTCACCGGCGCTAACCAGCAACTCGTTCGCGATCAATGATGCTCGGTTGGCCGGGACACTGCGGGTGCACAGGAAGTGACTCTGGAAACGGGTGCTCATGGAGCCTGTCCAAAGCACATCCACTGACGCCATTGGCCAAACACGAAAAGTGCCCAATACGGGTGTGTTAGAGGAGTCGGAGGCCGGTGCGGGGAGGAAGAATAGGAAAAGTAAGAGGGCTAGGCGGTTGAAAGGCTAACTCGGTGCCCGTTTCGCTGCTCTTTCGAGCCTTATCTCCTATGTTACTCTTCGCTTATGGCGGCCTATCATTAGGTATGGTCCTCTGCATCACTTGCCGCGTTTGCCTCCTAAACAGCCACTCCTATTTCCTGAATCTGTCATGGTCCGACTTGTTCGACCTCATCTGACCGTTAGTTGAATGGTTCTTGCTGCATCATGTCTTCTGCTGCTCCATCTGGCATCCTTCGGCAGCCACACGTCCCATGCGAAGTTCTATCTTTAACTGGGTCACCCGAGCTAATTATAAATCGAAGAACAGGAGGCGCTTATTGTGCTCGCTTCGTGACGGCAAATGTTATTTGCCACCCGGCTCATGGCCGAAGAAGCATGTCGAAGATCTGTTGGTCGAGAGCCCATAACTGGAGTCTAGAAGAAACAAGGGTGCAAGAACCAATGAAAGGTTAGAGCGAGGTGGGTTTCCTTTACAACATCACGACTCTTGAGTTCTGCTGGGCAAGCCTCGGGCCATATGGCTTCCGACATTAGCCTCCGTCACATGAAATTTAACCTTCGGCGCTTTCCTTAAGTCGGTCGTCATCTCCGGACCTTCAATTGCTTCGTCCGAGATGGGGTAGTGGGGAATGTGTGGGGCCAAGTTTAAAGCTGGAAGAGGTCTCAGAATCTTATCCTTGAGGACCTCCTTTTCTTCCTTCCCTTATCCGACGACCTCTTCTCCTTTCCTTTACTTACTACGACCTTTACGCTTAACGAAGACCTCAACAAAAGCCTCACGAATGGCGCCTTACTTTTTGCGCAACCTCATACCGAGGAAGGAGAAGAAAGAGGATGCCAGACCTCTGCTAGCGGTGCTAGCTACTATTACTTGGGTGCAGTGGGCACAGTTTATCACTGGGTACGCGTCTTTCTTTGAATGTTTCCTGTTCTCCCAACTGTGGCGTCCGCCAAGTCGTCGCCACGGCGCCAAGGACTCTCTTCGCCCTCTTTCCCCGCAATTTGTACTCATCGTGCTGATCATGATCATTAAATAGGTGGCTCGCGTGGACTTGTGATGCTATCGATTTCTTCTCAGTTTCGCTCAGCGTCGTTAGACTTCAAGAGCAGTTTGGAAAGGACACCCATACGATTGTGAGCGTTATCATCTCTCTCTCTGTATGATGGTTGACCAATCCTATCATAGACGACTTCGATTACTCTTACGCTTCTGTTCCGATCTCTTGGCGCAGTACGTTGTTTCTTCAAGCATGACATTCGTGCTCTAACAGTTGCTTCCATTAGCTTCTCTTTGGTGTCGCTTCTGACCGTTTTGGGAGGAAATGGCCACTCGTCGTCAATCTCGTCATTGTCGGCGTTCTCGAGCTTGCTGCTGGATTCGTGAATACCTTCCCTCAGTTCCTTGCCCTTCGTTCCCTCTTCGGTATCGGTATGGGCGGTGTGTGGGGTTTGGCTTCTTCCACCGCACTCGAGAACCTGCCTGTCGAGGCTCGTGGCATTGCCTCTGGGTTCCTTCAACAAGGATACGCCATGGGTTACCTCCTCGCTGCTTGCATCAATCTCAAGCTCGTACCCGCTGCTCCTGACGGTTGGAGGGCGCTCTTCTGGACTGCTAGTGGAATCACGTTCTTCGTTGCTATCATTCGGGCGATCGTCCCAGAGAGCGAGGTGTTCTTGAAGGCGAAGGAGGAGGAGAGGAAGAACGGCGACATGAGGACCACGTCAGAAAAGTCCAGGATTTTCGCCAAGGAGCTTGGTGCTATGTTGAAGAAGCATTGGATGTTGTGTATCTATGCTGTCCTGCTTATGAGCGGTAAGCATCTGGCTTTGAAGGTGTTGGACTCGATTGAGACTGATCCGCCGTGCTAGGATTCAACTTCTTGTCACATGGTTCCCAAGATTTGTACCCGACCTACTTGCAGACGTCGAAGAACTTTACGCCACATGACTCGACGATCGCCACGATTATCGGAAACTGCGTATGTCTGCCTACCTCTACGCCTGTTCAAGTCTGACACTCGATTTCAAGGGTGCCATCACAGGAGGTGTCATCGCTGGTATGGTCAGCCAGCATATCGGAAGGCGCTTGACTATCGTGTAAGTGCAAACATATATACATTTTCACTTGATCAAGCTTACGCCTTGCGCAGTATCTTCGTCTGCCTCGTTGGAGGTACGCATTGCCTCTCCCCCGATTAGGCATCTTTCACTGATAGCGTTTATTCAGCATTCATCCCCTTGTGGATCTTGCCCTCGTCATTTGGTGCCCTTTCGGCTGGAGCTTTCTGCCTTCAGATTGGTGTACAGGGTGCTTGGGGTGTGGTACGAGGACCCTTTCTGAATGGCAGGACTCTATACTCACGATTGCGTGCCAGATCCCCATCCAACTTGCAGAGATGTCTCCACCCGCCTTCCGCGCGACATTCCCTGGTGTCGCGTATCAGATTGGAAACGTACGTTCGACCCTCTCTCGTGTGGTATTCGATGATTTTAATGCTCCTGGGTATATAGATGATTTCAGCTGCCTCTGCGCAAATCGAAGCTAGTATGTTGCTTTCATTTCCCGTTCGAGCTGTATCGTAATCTATCTCTTTCCACAGCTGGAGGTGACAACCTTAAGACGACCATCATCAAGAATGGGGAACCTACCATCGTCCCCGATTATGCCAAGGTACGATATACACTTTCACTTTCTGATAGATACTAATGAAATACCTCCCAGGTCCAAGGAATTTTCATTGGATGCGTGGCTGCGTTCGTGATCTTCATTACCATTATCGGGCCTGAGTGAGTGCTATCGACATCTACTCTGAGCTCTGATTAACCAGTCGCATTTTAGGAACCACGGCTCTCATTTCGAGAAATCGAGGGCGGCATTCGAAGAGGGAGCTGGAAGGGAAGGCATGCGAGACGAGAATACCTTGCCTATTAAAGACTCTGAAAGAGAGTCGTCGTCTGTCTCGGAGCAAGAGTTGAATGAGAAGCGGCAGAGCTCTGAGAAGGTGGAGACCGTTTAGGGAAGGGCTTAATAGGATGATGACCATGATACGAATTTGTATACGAGGATTACGTTGTACTTTGGAATGACACGCCACACTCAAAGTGGCTCTTGAATACCAAGTCTGATCTATAACCCATCGTCTTGTCGGACCACTTCAAACTTTTCCCTGAGAGAGGTGCCTGTCGGTTTTCGTGGCTGGGATGAAGCTGAAAAAATGTAGAAAACGATGAGCCGTGCACTTGACTCGTCAGTCGTCTCTCTGCTCTGTTCTCGACCAGGACAATGTTCAAGCTAGATAGGCCTGAGGATCCGGACCGCAAGTTCAATCCATACGTGGTTTGATAACGAGAAGCGCGAACATTTCCCAGAGCGTATACGCTCATTTGACTATATTTGCTTTCAATGGCGATGCCACTACCAAAGTGGCTGCTGTTGATTAGTGTGTGATAGCTATCTTTCTGACTACTAACAGGTCGCATTGGTTTTCCTGGTCACGGCAATGGAGCTACAGAGGGTTATTCCATACCTCACCAGCAACGACCCTCTTCCGGATGAGCTACGGCCGCTCCTCTTGGAGTATCTAGACCACCTTCCGACTAAAATCGATGTATTCGGCGATCAGGTGAGGAATTTCGCGCACAGGTCACCTCTAGCAGTGAGACCACAGTTTGACAATTATGAAGGTGCAGTACACACAACTCCGCGCACCCCTCAGCGCCGTGCGCCTCGTACCCATGGAGATCATCGCAAAGATAATGGAGTTCGCGCTGAGGGACGACATGCCTCTTGATCGCAGCAGTCGCTCTTGGTTCACCCAGCTAAGGGGTGTTTGCTCGCTGTGGCGACGGACGGCGTTCTCCACACCAGCGCTTTGGAGAGGCCTGCGCGTTTCGGACGACTCCAGCGAAGGCATGGACAGCGACACGCTGATGTTCAACATCTTTCGTTGGTTTTCACGAGCCGGCGCTCAGAAGCAGCATCTTGTTCTGGCACCAAGCCATGGCATCGACCCTTCTGATGCAGTTTTATGCCTCAGGTCCCTTCCTCGCCTCGCCTATTATGAAGTTTCTCTCGCCAAAAGCGACAGAGATTTCTTCACGGCATTGTCCTCTTCTGAAAATTCAAACCAACTGTCGCATCTCGTGCTTCAGCTTACGGATTCCGAATGGAACTTGAACACCCCTGGACGTTTGGACGAAATCTTTCCAGGCCTTCGCTACCTTTCGCTGAGGTACCTTGGTGATGGTCCGGCTCTTCGTGTCACTCATGGCCAGCTTCGATCTCTCCATCTGTACAATGCTATCATCCGTCCCATCAGTTCTCTTTCACGCTACCTTTGCGAGATGCCGTCCCTCGAGGAGCTGTATACAGCATTTTGCTGCATCAACCATAGGTCTAATAATCTCAAAGAAGAGTCTATTATGCACCCATCCCTCAAGCACATAGCCATAATCATGGGCCGCAGTCCTTTGTGGGAATTCCAAAACAGCGTCTTCTCGTTTAGGCTTCCGAGATGTCCTCGTCTTGACAGGGTGACTCTCATGACATCAGCCAACTATACCATCCTCCGTGATCCACCAATCCGGTTTCTATCACTTGTGGTTTCTGGCTGTCATCCGGGAACCCTAACAATCGATCTGTCGTACATGGCACCCTGGAAAACTCCTCAGGTCTTCTCCCAAATCCATGGGAACTACCAGCTCAACGTTGCGGATCTTTTCGAAAATAAATCCGTGGTAGCTGGCCTTGCGAAGCTGGTCTCGCCCCCACCAAGGGTGGTGTCGCGACTTCCTCCTCGACAATTCGACGAGACATATTGGCACCAGTGGGCAGAGCCCTTTACAGCGTTCAAGGACAAGCTTCGTGGTACCAAGATGTACGCATCGATTCCTGCGGGCCACGGAGGAGCGGTGCAGGATACTGTGGCATTCTTGAAGGATTTGGGATTCGATTTCGCGTTTCTGCCCCAGTGCGACATTGAGGAAATGATGGGAACGAGTTGGAGTCGGGAAGACATTGCGTTGGCAGGAGGGTGGGGTCAGGAATGTTAGCGAGCCGAAGGTTGGGTCAATGACTCCGAAAGGTTCCTTACAGTTCTTTTAACCGGTTTTTGCTCTGGAAAAAGTTGTACTATATCTCGCATTCTCAATGTATACATTTCAGGGCAGTCAGTAGAAATACACCAATGTAGATGGCTTGCCATGATTGCCAAACAGCCATCCTCAAAGGACGGCCTGAGCCAGCTGGGAATCCGGGAAGCCAAAGAGAATATCCCAGATGAACCCAAAGGATGACATTCATGGAACGTAAAGAAACTTTTACGTACACTACCTTATTGTTGTATCGATTCGGATACAATAGCAGTTTTCATCTTGGCCACTCACTACGACGATGGTGCTTGGTTAGGCAAATCTCATCTGGGGAATGCTGACCACTGCTGGCTCTCATGGCGTATCTGGGCGAGGCTTTCGAACGCTTTCTCATCTCGGTCTCGAGCGAGGCTTGACGGCTCTAAATGCGGCCCGGCCGGTAACACCGCAGCTAGGACGACTTCCTCTATGCTTGCTTCATGGCTTATCTGGGCTCTGCTATTGACTATACTCTCAGCTGTGACATTCTGTCTGTACTCGAGCAGACAATCCTGGATGAGTCCGCGGCACACCAGCAGTATCCATTTCAGGATGCTTGCGCACTGTTTGAGTGCAGCGCTCATGCCCTCAACCCAATATTGTCAGTGGAGCTCCATATTTGCCTTCTGCAATAGTGCCGTGTGTGGCTAACCTATGTGATAGCCGCCGTATCTTCTGTCTGACTATCGCTTCCCATTGGCACCGTAAGGAAAGTAGAACCTTGCCCGCATCCATATTGTGTGAGTGCTCATTCATCCTGGATAATGATTCATTGTCTAGGCTTCCCCTGGACCTCCCCTAGCTAAGAGAGATGCTGCGGTTCCATACTCACTGGACTATCTGGCTTCTTTGCAATGGTAGGATCTCAGATATGACGAGGCCTTCGTCGACTTACTTGGTGTTCCATCTGGGTCACTTTCCAAAATCCATCGCTCAGTTGCGTCAACATACTCTGCAATGTCATCGCTTGCCCATCTGGGTAGCCGTCAAGGAGGCGCCTCAGCTGTGACATCTGCTTCGCTACCTTCCTGGAGGATTTATCTGTGTGTATCTCTGGTGATCCTTCCCATCTGCGTCGCCGTTGTCCGTGCCATGACCACTGGCCCATCTGGGTGATTATTCGGATTCGTGTCTCAGCTACGATTAATCCTTTCCATCGCAGCTGATGCCCCATCTGAGTGTCACCGACATGATGATTCGTCCGATTTGAGTGGATTGGCGCAAAGGCCTCCCAGCTGCGATAACTGCTTAACTGTCCCACTAGATCACACATCTGGACAGTTCCTTGGTGTCCTCCCCCAGCTGCATCGTCGTTGTTTTCGATGTCATAGTTTGTCCATCTGGGTGTGCTGCTTTGAAGGTGCCCCAGCTGCGATGGCTTATTCGCCGTCTTCCTAGATGGCTTATCTGGGTGAACACATGCAAAGATCTCTCAGCTGCGGTGAATGCATAACCGCCTTCCTCGATGGTTCATCTGAGTAGCGCTCCAACAAACCCTCTCAGCTGCACTGCGGTTGTCTGATGTGTGGTCCCCCAGTTGCGATGGCTTATGCGCTGTCTTCCTAGATGGCTTATCTGAGTGAGCACATGCGAAGATCTCTCAACTGCGGTGAATGCATAACCGCCTTTCTCGATGGTTCATCTGGGTGGTTCTATGACAAGCCCTCTCAGCTGCACCGTGGTTGTCTGATGTGTGGTTTCTGGTCCATCTGGGTACCTCGACAATACCATGCTGGTTTGCTAGCTCATCAGGACCCAGGCCTATGTGAGTGGATTGACACGAAGGTCTCCCAGCTGCGATAACTGCTTAGCTATCCTTGTACATCATTCATCTGGGCGGTTCCCTGGTGCCCTCTCTCAGCTGCACCGTCTTTATCTTTGATATTATAGTTCGTCCATCTGAGTGTGCTGC
The DNA here is from genome assembly GCA_020736565.1 of Coprinopsis sp. MPI-PUGE-AT-0042. NCBI lineage: Eukaryota > Fungi > Basidiomycota > Agaricomycetes > Agaricales > Psathyrellaceae > Coprinopsis > Coprinopsis sp. MPI-PUGE-AT-0042. Next base: position 43,373 of record JAHBOF010000242.1, on the reverse strand, counting down.
TTTGCAGGTCCCCCAGCTGCGATGGCTTATTCGCCGTCTTCCTAGATGATTTATCTGGGTGACCTCACGCGAAGACCTCCCAGCTGCAATGAATGCTTCAGCATCATCCTAGATGGCTCATCTGGGTGGCCCTCTGACGACCCCTCTCAGCTCCGTCGCGGTGTACGCGACGTGATCACAGGCCCATCTGGGTGGGGGCAAAGTGTGTCAGCAAGTTCAACACCAGGGACGTTGCTGGTTTGTCGGCGTGGCTCTCCTCCCTTTCATATGCTCTGTTCTACCTGCGAACGGCCCTGATTTCGGTTTGAAAGCAGCGGGATGCTTCTGATATACCCGAAGTCAGAGACAAGTTCGTCATGGATGCAACATTGGCTTGCAATTTCGACTATAGGCTGAGCCTCTCGCGTTTATGGCATTTTTCTGGTCGTACTAGCACTCCAGGACCTATTCGTTCAGTTTGGACGTGCTCACTGGCTGCAACGCTCTCGCCCTGTCTTGTATACCCGCTCGGAACGCTCACCCAGATGGGATTACCCAGTTAGCGAATGATCCGTCGACTCATCTAGGAGGCCTCCCGTGTGTACCGATTCAGCTGGGCTTACATCTTCAAGTACACCCGACCCCTTTCATCTGGGTCAGGAGCTGGAAGTCTCCATCTGTCGTGTGCACCGCTGCAATGACTATACGGGGAAACCAGAAACGTCCTTGGCTTTCCACATGGAACAGGTGAGCATCTAGATCTCGCTGAAACTCTCATCGCAACCCCTTTGCATCCGCTTTGTCCCAATCATTCCCCCTGCATTCTCATTCCAAAACACTCCCTTTCTACCGTGCCATTCGATGCCATCCAACAACCTCACCTTTGACCTCCCTCCTGGGGTCGACAAGGCTTGCAATATAGGAAGGTACATTCAGCACCTACTTCGCAAGGTTTTCGACTCCGACTATAGCATACCTCCCTCCGATATTGATTTGCGTACGAAGGCTGAGTGCCAGCATGTCGCTCGGGTCGTGGCTGAGGCACGACAACACATTCGTATGCTCTCATCGCCGTCTCCCAATGATAATGCATTGACCATCTTCTGTAAAGATCGGTTACCGTGGACCATCGACAGTTATGCAAAGACGGTCAAGGCCGCTGGATATCAGCCCTTTCACAACAAAGACGACGAAGAAAAGCGGAGTGAAGATTTTCCACCAATCGCGCCTGTCGAAGGGGCTGAATGCTATTGCTTTCGAGTGCCCACTATCTTCCTCGATAAGAACGGGGTGATCGTCTTCTGGTATCTTCCTGGCATCGTTGGAAATTATCGACAGGTGAGGCTTATCTTCTCTCTACGCTCCAATTTCCTAAAGATGGAGGTGTAGGACCTTATCGACCAATTCGTAAAACAGCTGGGTCGAGCGGAAGCTACGCCTTTGGCTACAAATATTGGTGGAGGCTGGAAGGATCACCCAGCTCTTTTCCAGCCAAGCCGTCACAACCGTCTCAAGCCGGGGTACACCTCGTTCTCGCCAGCAACATATGGTTCTCCATGGCACTGGGATCGCCGTCCATCCGGTGAATCGGTGCCTTTACCGTCCCCTCCGTCGCTTGGAAATCCAGCCTCTGGTGGCCTTTCGTTCTTTCAGTCCATGTCGGACACTTTTGCCATTCTTGGGGGTGCTCTGGCAGTCACACATCCTCGCCTCTTCGACTCGGGTCTGCAAACCATGGAGTCCATTTCGCAAGGACGATTTCCCATCGAGCTCTCTACAAGCTGCAAAGAAGCGCTGCAGCATTGGTCTTCTCCTTTCTCCTGCATAGACGTTTCTGTCAACAGGGAGACACTTCTTCACCGAGACGTGGGTCATATGGCGACAGGATATACATCCATCGTCTACACAGGTAGATATGATCTCGCAGTCATGGAGTGCCCAGGGATGGGTGTTAGGTTCTCTTTTATGCCAGGGACGATGGTCATTGGGATGCTAGGTCTTCTGGAATATGGATTATCCATGGTGGACGGAGACTCCATCATGCTCACCTCTCATTTTGACGGAGCGCTCCTTTCACGCTTCAGTGACCTGACCCCAGGATGGCCTCCCAAGCTAATGGGATGGGATTTGAATTTCCTTAAGCCTAACGCTGGCATCGACCAGCGAGGATATACGTACAAATCTCACAGCTAGTTTGATTGTTAATCTTTAGCACGCTCCTTGATTTAATTCATTGCTCCTTATCTACCTGTTGTTTTTCACTTTTGCCCCGAGACACCCGTTATAGTAGTCCGCATTGCCCTTGAATCTCGACTGGGATATCAGTGAAGGTTTCGATGTGCATGACCCATCTCTGCTAATCCATGCAAGCGGTTCTCAGCTGGTCCGATTTAATCAAGCTCCTTCAAGGCACCTCATCTGAGGGACTGAATTTCGGAATTCGGATTGAACCTCGGAATCGACACATGCGGGTGGTACTATTCCTTCGGAGAGATAGACCCACCTGACACATTCGGAATTGGTTCCGGATTGGAGTAGCCCTTGCTCTCGGAATCTAGTGCCATCGGAGGCGTGCGTCCTCTGGAGTCTTATCCGAAGGTAATCTCAAATCGTTCAGACAAAACATCTGATCCGAAATGCGTGTCAGGCTCTTCGTGTTTTCGCATTCATCGACGATCTTCATCTTATATCCTCGACCATGAAAGGCATTCAGAACACGGTAGACTGTGCACATCTTACTCAGGGCTTCTTTGCGCGTCGGTTTAACCCAGAGCATCTGCTGCAGCCAAAGACATTCGACTACAAAGTCCAAGCAGAATGCCATCAAATCGCTGCGATCGTTGCGCAAGCAAGAAGCAACCCAGGTGGGCAGTCATTTGTAAACAACCATAGTTTTTAACAGCTTTAGCACTCTAGTTGTCCTACCATGGACCGTGCTCGACTACGTCAGTGGCAATATTCCTCCCTCAACAGCAACATATGCTTCTCGGGTGCCGACTCTCTTCGTGGACCGTGAAGGAGCGATTCTTTGGTGGTTTCTTCCAGGGGTAATCCAAGAGCATCGCCAGGTAGGGATAACCAAGTAATGGAACATCAGTGGGTGTTTAATGTAACCTCTGCTTTAGGAGATTATGCGCTACGCAGTCCACCAGTTATTCGTTGGCGACAAGGCGTACGCTGACATAGACACCGGAAACAGCGAGGGGGGTAGACCAAGTCTTTACACTCACCCCAGCTGCGACTATGGTGCCCTTGGAAGAGTAGATGTGTCTCTTTGGCCACAGGTGAGAAGGGTCGGACATCTATACCGGGATTCCTCTCACAAACGTGCCTAGGGACTTGGTGGAGAAGCTCACGCTTCAGACGCTGGCGGTGACTTCCTTGAAGCGATGGCAGGAAGCTTCGCAATCCTAGGAGCTATACAGGCGATCACAGCACCAGGCGTATTCGACATCGCGATTGACATCGCAACGCAGCTGTCGTGTCACGTAAGGAGTTCAGCGATCGACGAAAGAAACGCTGCGTTGGCACATTGGGCGGTGCCTGCAACAAACGTCTCAGTTGCATGCAACCAAGATGCGCCTATTGCTCGTGCAGATGATCTGGAACCCATGACGTATTCCCTTGTGGCGACGTTGGGTTCCTACATTCTATCGAAATTTCAAGTTCCCGACCTGAACTTCCATTGCCATGATAGTCCTGGAACAGTCATGGTAGGGATGATGGGCCTTTTCCCACATGGCTTTGCGAGAGGAGATGGAAATCGTATTACACTGACAGCGTATACACCCAGAAATACTCTTGAAGAAACCGCTACCATTACCAAGAACAACTGTTCACATCAATTCTTTCGTGCCAGTCCCCTCCTGCTCTCCACATATGATCGTCTTGTTCAATGCGACCCATATTTGTAGCAGTGGTTTCGATACTAATGTCTTAATACACGTGAAGCTTTTGGGAGGTTCTTCACCCGCATCACATTCAGAAAAAATGGACGTGCTATGGTATTTGTACTGTAAAGCATTTCGACTTCACTGCTTGAGAACCCCTCCTGTCTTCGTTGTCATGAACTGACAGCTTACGTCGTAAGACATACTTGATGCCACGCTTGCGAGGCTCAGCCCTGCGCCTGTCACACCATCCAAGGAAAAAAGTCTGCAGAGTGGGGTTGAAGCAGCATCTACGAACGCAGAGCTCATATTATCTCACCTTTCCCCTCCATATGCACTCCCCTTAACCTTCATTGTCTTATCACTTGGGCCAGCAAGTTGTTCATTGTCATTGATGATGGTTACGCTTGTGTTGTCCCCGTGAGTTCCTTGATCGTCATGAGGCCCATGACTGATGAGTTGCATAGACATATTGCGTTACTGAGGGGAGGACTTTGATTTAAGGCTCCTTGCGAGTGTTGAAAGTCGGGAAAGAAAAGGCTGAAGGGGGGGAGTCATGGGAAACGACATTGGAAAGGTCGCAATCGGCATCATAATCCACGATACCGAGGCTCAGATCTTATCTGGGCCATGTTGATTGGCGAAACTGACGCAGACCCAGCTGTTTGTGCTCCATTTGCAGTGAACCAGATGGAACACCCCCAACGCGCAGCGCATGGAGGGCCTAGCTAGGCCACTTGCACTGCATTGGCGACTTTGACGGGCCAGTTTGCTTGCGCGTCGGGGTTTGAATTTGAGTGGCCAGCGCTTAGAACCCCCTGAGCTATGCTTGACGAGATCTTCGTGGATGAACGATTCTACGTGAATATCAAAGCTCTGTTAATCCATGCATTTCCAGTAAAATCATCCCTCACCCATGTAATATGGCGTTTTAAACTGTTTCTTCGGACTGTTACCTTAAACTGACGACAAAATGAGCTTATTCGTTAAACTGCCATGGTTTTATTCAAGATATCGTCAGACCGGAGGTTTTTCTACTACTATATACACCTTATGACCTACTTCCACGGCCGCTACGCGACCCTTGCTCTCTCTAGTGACCCTCTTTATTCACCGAAGTATGAGGCATATCCACCCTGAAACCACCATACAATTTCTCCGTTGTTTATCCGAGCACCGACTACACATCGCACCATGCGGCTCTTTTGAATGCTTGCGTATTGGCCAAAAAGGACGAGGACCAGCAATGGTTAGAAATTAGGTAAATAGAGAACTACAACAGCTAAGACGTATACAACCTTCCTGAGCACTGGACCTCTAGTCTTGAGATAGCTAGCTGATGCTCATTGAAACTGGCTTGAGCAAGTTTTACCTCGTCTTCCGCTGCCACCAATGCCTCCCTCCCCAGAAGTACCGCATCTTGCAAAGATTTCCGAGTTAGATTGTCGAAAACCGAGTGTATGGCAGCTTGATGACGACGGGTTGGCATCCCTGGTCTAGTCATCTGTTCCCTCCAGCAAAGAACTAGGTCAGCTGCTCCATAGGACTGAGGCGCATCGCTCCTCCACCATGCATTCACTATTACATGAGAGGGAATTGCATCGAAGCATGGATACTGGTACCCTGTTGCGCGGGATAGTAAAGGAATATTTTCGAGGCTGCTGTTTGCAACGAGGAGGAAGAGTGTTTGAAGACAAGGAGGTGGGCTGACAGCGCTGGAACAAGCCAGAGTTGCGGCAGAATGGATGACCATGGTTTGAGTCTAGTACATCATGACCATTTGAAGGGCCTCATTGGTAAAGAAGACTTACAATGTCCAATTGGAACTGCTCGCAATAGGCGGCACGGACGTTTGCGTCCTTGAACTGAACTTCGGTTATGAATAGTTGAGCGCAATCGCGAAGACGAGCGGAGAGGTAATCGAGGAGATTTTGCCATTCATGGAGAGAAAGACTCAACGCTTGAGGGATATGGATCATGGTCACCGTCGTGGTATGAACAAGAGGATGGATTGAAAATTGGAGCCCGGATAACCGTATATCAGACCTGCATCGGCATCTTTCCGGCCCGTGCTGCTAAGAACATCCGCTCTGCCTGTACTCCCAACAATCGCCACATCTCAGCCTAACTATATACTTCTTGCATATTGGGGCTATATGTCTTTTGATATCACTTTTTGGCCACCTTTTGGGTGACGGGAACGGTTTTCATATCACGATATGAGTTTTTTGCACCTCATATCAAGGAAAAACTCTCGATATCGCTCGAATATCGCTCAATATCATCTCATATCGCTCGAATATCACTCGATATCATTTCATATCACAAAAAAAGGCACGATATCATCTCATATCACAAAAGAAGAGTTGATATCATCTCATATCACAAGAAAAGGCCTGATATCATCTCATATCGCTCGATATCAAAAATGGAAGCAATCTCATATCACAACAGAAAGGAAATGTGATTGAACAGAGGCTAACCCAACATGTAACCCTAGGTTCAAGACTAAACCTAGTTCACATGTCATGATATGAGCAAGGAAAGATATGATATCAAAAGCAACAGTGAAACCCTTTTGTGTGCAGAAGGCTTTGAAACCTCCAGAACTGGAAGAAGCAGGCAAATATCACCAGAAATGGTGGACATTGAAGTAGTGTGTTAATATCAGCAAGAAAAGATATGATATCAAAAAAAAGAGTGAAACCCTTTTACGTGCTTAGGGTTATGGGGGGCAAAATGGATCGTAGGGCAAAATGCCCTACACCCTATGCTCTGCCCTGCCCTGCCCTGCCCTGCCCTGCCCTGCCCTGCCCTGCCCTGCCCCACTCCACTCCACTCCACTCCACTCTACTCAATCGTGCTCTACTCGACCATACTCTACTCTGCCCTGCTCTACTTTCTCCACCTTCCTTTAACTCTTTTGCCATGGGCTGCTCACCCTCAAATCACCTTAGTTGACGCCCAGCTCGGCTTCATTCTGTTCAACGTGCACCTCACGTATGCTGCAATGCCAATGCTTCAGTATTATTTTATGTCCATGTTTTATGGACTATGGATGTACCATTTGCTATCTATTGTAGAATTCTTACTCAAAAGGATGGGCGTCCTCGACGGTCGATGTGAGGTGTGTTTGAATTTTGAATTAATTGGATCAAACTGTTAGTGCGGGTTGTTGTACATACTCACCACGCAACATTACATCGCCTTATCTGTATAATACGACCCTATTTTCTCTTATCAATAGCATAGAATACGGGTTATTACAGCGCTTTCCTCAACTGGCATCGTGGACGCCAGTTGCGAGTCGTATCAAATAAACGCTCACTGGGCGTCTATATTACTTCACCCAAACGGGCGTGCTGTAGGCCTGTAGAATGGAACCATCATTCTTATTTTATTCTATGAAACCAGCATACATGACGCCAGCAGAGTTGACACCATTGATGTGACTAGGCAAGTAAACACACAACAGGTGCGCGGTGTGCGTCAAGGGCGTCGTCGACGCCAACTGTGACTGACGATTTTATCTGTTCAATATAGTGCCATAAATGATATTTTTAGGATCTTTCCTTTGTTGTAAATTGAACTATGGTAGTCCTGGAGTACTTGTTTAGTTTCATCTCCCAAGTCAGCGCATCACAACATCACACTGACCTCCTTCCCTGTTCTTGTTCCTTTCTCCTTGCTTGACACCAGGTATTTCTCTGGAAGCATTTGGGTTAATCCACCATTCCCTCTCTCTCTGGGTGGAACGTCTGCGAGAGGAACGATGAGGTCCAGAGGGTGGGCGCTTAAATCATCATCACTCGCGACCGGCCAAATCCGATCGACGCGTTTTTCGCAAAATGGTCATCAGGTGACCTGAAGTTCAGAGCCCGCAGCCGGGCGCTTGCAGATGCAAGCACACGACCATGGTTTGCTTGTGGATGCTTGAAGCGTTCAATCACATGGAAGAGGCAAGTACTTTACCTGTAGCTAGCCACAGAAACCATCGAGCAAGCAATGGTGAGACAATGAGTCAGCAAATCGAGCAATCGCTCACATTTTTAAGCCACACACACAGAGGGAGATATCGATTCCCAGTGTTAAAAAGAGCCAAAAGAAAATCTAGGGCTGGTATGGATACCAAAAATAATAATGAAACATTGGGTAGTTGGACAAGGACAAGGAAACGGTCAAGATAATGGGGCTCTTGTGTGTGCGTAAGGGATGGGCGTCGTGGACGCCAGTTGCAAGGAAACTTGGATTTGTACTAGCGCGCTAACAGTTGCAGGTCTTGTTTCTTGCAATGGGCGTCATGGACGCCAGGTGCATAGACCGACAACATTAGGAAATAGACGCTGAATGAGTGCTTAAGCCGCAATGGGCATCGGCAAGATCTGTCTGTGCAGACAAATTAGGTGCTCATTCTGAGTTTGTTTGCTTATGACATTAGTCCATGACCTGGCGTCCATGACGTCCATTTATTAGGAGAGAGAGCAGCGCTCTTCCGCTACTTTCTCACAATGGGCGTCGTGGACGCCAGGTGCATGCTTCCTTCTCGTTTTAAAAAGGAGGAAGCTATGTCGAAGGATGCTTGTCAGATGGGCGTCATGGACGCCAGTGGCAAGGAATATCATTCATTTCGTTAACTCGGGCGGCTGCCTGTCTTCCTTCTCACCATGGGCGTCGTGGACGCTAGCTGCATAGACTAATGATATGAGGAAATACATGCTGAATGAGTGCTTAAGCGGCCACAATGCCTGTCTATGCAGCCGCTTGCTAATGTCATTAGTCTATGCACCTGGCGTCCACGACGCCCATGGTGAGAAGGAAGACAGGCAGCCGCCCGAGTTAATGAAATGAATGATATTCCTTGCCACTGGCGTCCATGACGCCCATCTGACAAGCATCCTTCAACATAGCTTCCCTCGTTTTTAAAACCAGAAGGAAGTGGTCCGCTGAGAATGACTTGTGCCCTCGTCAAACTCAGATACACGGCTAGTCACTCAGGCCCACTGTTTTCGGCCTCAAAAAGCAACAAATCTGTTTTGGAACTCATTATTCATCTTCCACAGGACAACGCTGAGCATTACACTTGGGACACATTCCAAGTCAGTGGCGTCCTCGACGCCTGTTGCATTGACAATATCATCTTAGGATAGATGCTCAAAGGCGGGTGTCCTCGACGCAAGTCGCGAATGAAGACAGTTGGATTGTAGAGACCCTTGCTTTCCCCATGATTTGCCCATAAAAGCCTGAAACTAGCAATGTTATTGGTTTTCAGAGTTCCTATAGCTCACAAGACTGGCGTCCACGACGCACATTGCAAGTGACATCAAACAAGCGCCCGGTGCTCACTCTGTGCCTATATTGCCTCTGACAACTAGGCGTCGTGGAGGCCCATTGAAAGTACTCAATTATAACAGACTATGTTCCTCAAAAATATCTGCCACTGACGTCGGATGGGCGTCGTCGATGCCAGCTATGAATGACAAGTGTTATCACCCCAAAATGGTGCCGTGTGGTGACAGTGGTGTAGAGTGGTGAATATTTCATCATTCCAGCAGATGCCTCCTAGAGGGGTTGGATTGGGCGCTTAATTCAGTTCGCAGAGACAGGCGTCGTCGACGCTATTGGGTGGGAATAGACCATTAATGAACACCCATTTCGCTTGCCATGTGTGCCTATCATCCTCACACATCACTCTTCTGGATGGTATTTAGAAGTAGACGCTCGATGAGCGCCTAAGTCTTGTCTGCGTGGAAAAAATAGGTGTTGACGCAACATGTATTTCCTAATGTCAATCGTCTATGTATCTGGCGTCCACGACGCCTGTTTGGGAGAGCAAGGCGTGCAACTGCCAGTTGTCGATAACAGAATGACTTTCCTTGCAACTGGCGTCCACGACGCTCTTGTGAAGACTATACTCCGACATATCTCGTTATTTTGCTAGGGAGTAGTGCATCGAGGATGACTTGTGTACCTGTTGAACTCAGATGCGTGGCTAGTCATTCGGCCTCTCTGTTTTAAGCTTCAACAGGCAATAAATGAGCACTAATTCGGCATTTATTCTACAAAATACAACATTAATTGGTGGTGCACATGCGTCTTCGACGCCTGTTGAATTAACAACGTCATCTTAGAACAGATGTTTAGTGGGTGCCTATCTCCTCTCAGAGACATGAGTTATCAACGCAAGTCACGACGTATGACAATTACAGCATAGATATCATTCCCCCTCTTTTCAGAGCGTATAAATGCACGAATTTATAAACGTCATTCTTTTTCAGAGTCCCTGAGGTATTCACTCAGCGAACAACAATCGGACTCGAAGAGTCCGACTTCGCTTAGGTTTCCGGTAGGACTCAGACAAAGAATGACGTTCAACAAGAAAGAAGGATCAGATTCAAAACTAGATATGCATGTACATGTTCCAAGAAAAATTGTCTAAAGGATGGCCGAATGGTGAAGGTATTGACGTAGTTATTTCCCCGCTATTTGCCAGAAGTATCGCGGCTCTTCCCCCTTGTTCCTGAGGAAGATGGTTGACGAGAAGTTTGGCGGGGTCCACCACCATGAGACTGTCCTGGGTGAACTGCTGGTGAGGTTCCTGGACGAGATGGCGTAGAGACCGGGCGTCCTGATGAAGATGAAGCTCCTGGATTATTCCTGACAGGAGGAACGGTAGGGGGCAGCATGGGACGTCCCATGAGGAGAGGGCGACGATTTTGAGGAATAACTGAAAGAGGATTAGTTGGGTTGTTTTAAAGAGTATTAATCCACTCACCCGAACCGCGTGGAAGGTTGCTAGATGGACCAGCAAGCAAAGGAGGTGCAATATGGTTCTGGCCCTCCTTACTTTGAACAGGTTTGAACGCAGCCGGAAGGCTCTTGGGAGCGGCAGCGGGTGCAGCGGCAGGGGTCTTGGAGCGATCGGCAAACCAGTTCCTGACTTCACCGGTTTTACCTGTAGCATGGGTGGAGGTCATAGGGTTGACTGGTGCCTTCTTCTTGATTTTTGCAGGCGGAGCGGAGGTTGGAGACGTTGGACGAGAGTTAGTGGCTGTTAGACGTGAGTCAGAGGATTCTATCGAAGAATTGGTTGATTCACTTACTCGATGTATTTTTCAAAGGGGCAGGTGGACTTGATGGCGCTCGAGGACGCTTATTTGTAGCTGGAGCTGTCAGCAACGCATTTTAAAAAGATTGGTGAGCATTAATGACAAACACAAATATCCGTCACAAGGGTGTACATTCGGAAGGTAGCTTGCTTCCAGCAACTGTGGTCTTCAACGGATGCTCTACCGTATCGTCTTCACCGTTCTGAAACGGGGGAGTTGGAGATCGAGACACTACAGAAGGATAAGGAAAGGAATCAATGGCTAGTGTGGTACGCACATTGGGGTTCGATGTCCATAGGCACATGAGGAGGCGGTTCATCCTCTGGTTCTACGTTGTATAAGTCGACATAGATCCACAAAGTAGAATGAGAACGCACCACTTTCACTTTCAGGAGGTTCATGAGGGCTGCCCATGTTGACGTCGGAGGAAGGTAGATCTTCGTTGTCTGACACCGTCGTGGACGAAGTTGTACTCTGCGACGTGTCATCCATAGACTGATCATCCGCCTTCTCAGCGGGAAATTCGTCTTCGGGGTCATCGTCGTCGAGTACAACACCACGCCCTCGACCGCGCCGCTTAGTTACCTCCTGGATATCTTCATTGACACTCCTCGCTGCTTTCACCTTCCCCTTCCCCTTCCCAGAACTCTTGTCCCCTGCTTTCCTTCCGCCCTTCTTCTTTGGCTTTTTCTCCTGGACCACAGGATCTTCGTGCTCCTCCTCGTCCTCTTCATCCTTGCTGCCCCCAACAACACCTTGAAGTGCACGCGATAGCGCTGAGAATATTATCAGAACTGCTTGTGAGCCGCGTTCTAAAGTGAATAACTTACCTTTCGTCGAATCCCTTGTTACAAAGGCATCGAGCATAGCCTTTTTTCCGCGTGCAATGGCAGCTAGAGGCACATCCGCGGTGTCGTTCGCCGTCAGATGGTAAACGTAGACGGTTCGCGTTTGTCGTTGTCGATAACACCGCCCAATAATTTGACGAATATCCTGTGCAGACCAAGGCTGATCCTGGAGCATAATTTGTGAGTTGCGTGAACAAAGTCAGATAAGAATTGAGGCTTACCAGGATGATCACGATGTTTGCTCGTGTCAAATTGAGACCAACGGCTCCGACCCTGGAGAAGATTAAAACACGAAAATGAGGGTCATTGTTGAAAATCTCGATGATCTTGGCCCGTTGCTTGATGCTCGTGCGTCCGCTGATAGACAATACTGGAATTTGGAATAGATCGAAAACCTAAAGGGAGGAAAGTCGTCAGAAAGAGGCTATCAATTAGTTGGTGAGGACGTACACTTTTGATCAGAGAAGATAGAGCAACGAATTCCTGATAGACCACGATTTTGATGTCCCGAGTGAATGTCTGAGTACTTGGAGCAGGCGGGAACTGAGGTTGACCATTTTCAAAGGTAACTGGAGGCATGTCGTCTCGCAGGAGGAGGTGCTGGATGATTGCAATGAGGGTGTTGAGCTTTGTAGAGCCAGACTCCTCCCAATCCTCCATTGCCACGAAAACAGGATATGCATCGTCAGGGTCCTTGCGGGATGGATATGAAACGTTTAGGCGATGGTCGACGTAGAAGCGGCTCGATGAAAAGTTTCTGCCATTTGCAAGAGCCGCGCTGTTGAAAAAGAAATGAGAACGTGGACAAAAAACCAGGAGCCGATGACGTACTCAGCGAGAGAGCCAGTGCAGTGGTCAAGGTCGTCCAATTCACGCTCGGTGAGATCCATATTGCAGTCTATGACGATACACTCAGGGAGGGCGATAAGAGGACCATTAGGACCAGGACTATTTGCTGTGCGCTGGATGATAAAGTCGCCGAATTGTTCTTGCATCCGGCGGCTGATAGCGACGCGAAGTGTAGATAGTGCTGATTCTTCGTCGTCTTCGTCAACCCCTCCATCCTCCAACTTAGCCTTGCGAAGCTCCTTGGCGTCGCTCTTCTCGTCGGCAACAGCAGCAGCAGATAAGAAGTGGGGTATGCCAACCATTCGACCCATCGATGCAATGTCCTGTAGGATGGTCATTAGCAGCAAGTCACGTCACAGCAAAGTAAAACCGACCTTTGGTGAGGTCTGTAGGGGGGTTGCTGTCAGAATGATTCGAACCGTTGACCTTTCGAGAAGGAGCAAGACAGAGGAGTGCTTAGCTCCCGGATTCCGAACACTCTGGGCTTCATCGATAATGGCACAAGTAAATTCAAGTGAGTAAATCGTCTTGCGGAGACGGTTTTCGTAGTCCTTGTGAGGGGGTGGGGAGTCCCAAGGCAAAGCTCCGCGAGCTCGCTTTCCTGGATGAAGGCTTGAAAAGTCCTGTTGAAGAGTCTGAAGGTAAAAATGAACCTAATTAGGTCAATCCCGTCTTGTAAATAATCAGATGACGTACCGATTGACTTGTGAGAATGATGCGATGAGATTCGGGGACGGTGCAGGAGTGATACGGCCCATCCTTCATCCAGAACTGCTCACGCTGAACAGCGCTAGTAGGGTACACAAAGATTGCGACCTTCCTGGGCGCGAAGAACATCTGACACTCAGACTCCCACTGCTTTACAAGAGTGGTAGGAACGACAATGACGCTGGGGCTTGAAGGAATGTCCGTAGATCCCTTCATAAACTTTCGCTCACCTACAACATCGGGGAAGTCAGCACGTTGGACATTTAGAAGATAAAGATTGGACGCACGGGCAATCTGTGGCATCGTGAGCCCACGAGCATGACGAAGCGAAACACTCGCTATGAATGCAAGGAGTGAGACGGATTGAATCGTCTTCCCAATACCGACATCATCTGCAAAGAGAATGCCGCAGATATGTGGGGGGGGCAAATCGTCAGTTGTGAGAATACGTCGTAAGCTGGCATGGACACCAGCAAGCTGATGCCATTGGAGTCGAAGAGGCTCGAACTGATTGGGGTGTTCAGCAAGGTGTTGTTCCCACTCGGGATCCCAGGGGGTAAGGCCTGTGATATGACGAATCTTGTTGAAGAGCGGGGGAACACCGTCGTCGAAGCCCAGAGCAGCGATGAGTTGCTCTTCGCTTTTGTGCGCTTCCACCTCAACGCCAGGGTCGGGGCTATCGCAGAAGGAGGCAACAAGATCGAAAGCTGGCTCGATGGGCTCCAGCTCCTCGGTTGATTCCATTTCAGGATCGAAGTACGTGTCATACCAGTGAAGCAGATCCGTGACTTCTTGCTCAGTGGCACCTGCTAACGTCTGAAGGGCTTTCTTCGTTATCCTTCGCTTGGGTGGACCTAAATAGAAACGTTGTCATTAGCAGTGGGTCGTGAATCACCAAGTATGAAACGTACTGTTTGCATCGCTCTTGGCGAGCTTAGGCGGGGGTGGCCTATCATCAGGGATGAAGGTGGCCAGCCTATCCTTTAACACGGCTAGCGCCTGGCATGCTTGAGTCACTGGAACCGCCTCAACAGCCTGCTGAAAGTTTGCAACGGCTTTAACAGCACGGTTAATGGCCTTGATGGATAGGGGCTCCTCCTCAAGACCTACATGATCGAGTAAGTCCAGTTCCCAGATAAAGAATAGTCAAGACGTACCATCCAAAATGTCACTGGAAGCCTTTTCAAGCTTGGCCATTGCCTTCCTCCTCCCCGCCATTGATCTTAAAGCGAGGGCCCAAGTACGACCAAGGAGAGCGACGGTTGGTGTACGAAGCTCGCGGGCGAGCCGGTTGCCGTTGTCAAGAGAGGTGGTTCCAAACAAGATAGGAGCAATGGTATCGATGATCCCCGGAAGGTAATGTTCGCTAGACGGCGAAGTCTCAAGGTCATCGTACTCGACCATGAGCTGAACAGGATGGATGTTGGCATCAGTGAGAGCATCCTTGATGACCGTGTGGATCTTCCAGTGTGTGGTGTAGTTGCTGGTAACCCACTCACGCCAAAACACACGACCTGGGAGAGGGTCGACTTGACCCTGCTTGCGACGGTACGATGCAAATCTAATCTTGTCGTCCTCGCTCTTTTCCTTCTGGTATAGCTGGAAGTACTTGCGCACATCGTCCGAATTTTTTCTGGTCCATCCATGAGGAAGGTGCTCGTCCTCTTCAGGGAAGAGGCCAAATCGAACACCAGTGAGAGCCTGCCACTCTTCATAGATCCACGGAGCACCTTCGACGGCGTGGTAGAGCTTGATGAGGCAGCTTGGGGCAGTGTGTGAGGGCATACTACAAAGCGTAGCTAGCCCTCTACAGAGCCTATGCAAGTAAGGGCTATGTATCAGCGTTTGAGAGTGGTTCAACCATAGAAACATACCGATTGAAAAGACTGGTGTATTGGGGTGAGCAAAAGCCGTGAGGATTGGGTTAGCTTAGGAAAACATATCAGTAGAGAGAGAGGGACGGATGAATTGAAACATACATTCTGAGTCGATGGAATTGAGCGGAAAAATAGATGAGCGCTCTGGAAGGAGAGCGAGTGAGTAGACTGTGACTCGCTTGAAGGATGCCACTCACTGTCGAACTTTGGGAATCTGGCAACAAAGATACGATGCCTTTATAATGGAGACGCTATTGACTCACTTTGTATCCGCCTTATGGAGGCTATCGCCTCGAGGGCAACTGCTTGCAAGGCTCCCCCTTTGCACGTTCTGAAAGAAGATTGGTCCTCTTTGGTACTTCCGATTTCATTGGCGCCTTGGAGCACGACAGGTGCAAGACGCTGCACGGGTTTAGCGATCGAGAAGTTGCCTTATGATCGGAACGAACGAACCTGAAACCACCAGGTGAGGATGATCTTGGATTCAAGTTTGAGGAAATTGAAAGACAGGAACCCTGGAAATGATCCTCCAGAGCCGCCGGCTCGAATCCAAGCCAAAGACTCAAGATAACCTTCTAACTTGCCTTGAGGATGAGGATCACTTCAGCGTGGCGTCCAGGACGGCCCCGTGTATTGCTGCACCTGAAAGATTAAGATCTTATCCTGGAAAGAAATGACTTGAGTGCCCTGCAACGCTCGTCTATGACCAGCGTTTCATAAGATCTGCGGTTTGCAAATGTAACGTCTATCATGGCAAGTCAGCAATGCAAAGCTAAACGAGGAGACAAGGACGACCACTTAGCGTGCCTCAAGATTGGGAATAAGTCACGGACTGTAAACTTCTTCGAAGAAAGGGGCAAAATGGAAAAGAGGCCCTCTAACTCATCGGAAGACGCGAGAAGTGTGAGCAACGACCCTGGAGTCCTGGACGACGGCGTTTCCCGTTGTCGACGTAACTTCACAACTTAATTTCTTGTGGAACACATTATCCGAACCCTTGGTGAGCCTCGGAGCGCTCATGACGACCAAAGCATGGAAATAGTCTAAAAGTGGAAGTTGAAATTCAAATGCGAAGGCGAGGATGACTGACCGACTTGCCTTGATGCTGAGGGTCAATGAAGTACTGCAAGATTTCTCAAAACCCAGAGGGAAGTGCTCCAGGGTTTGTTTGGAAGACACGGGCGATTGATCGTTTTGGAGACCTGGATAACGATAAAGAACATTGTCAGCATAGATCCGCAACTTAATCAGAGTTCTCGTCGAAGACTACCGCATTGAAATGATCCACAAATGCGCTATGGGGTGTCAGGTATCATCAGCCGGCGGTTCAAAGTTAATCAAAGGGACCAGCGCAATGGTGGAAGATGGTTCTTGGAACGTGTCGGAAGTCAAAAGAGGTTTGAGCTACGATCCTGGCGTCCTAGACGGCCACACGCGCTACTCTTATCGCGAGCTTACAGCCTGTTCCTTGAAGAAATCTCTTACCCGGTGCATACGCCCATGAACCGCTGGCTCAAATCCAAATGATAACATGCAGATGACCGCCTTATTTACCTTAGGGACAAGTACATGTCAAGGGCTGGAGGAGTCATAGAAGATCAGATCGAAGATGGAAGCCGGCGGTCTGAGCAACCGTACGGCGTCAATATGAAAGCAAAGTTTAACTCGTTAAGGAATAACTCACTCAAAACCTTGGACCCAATGAGCCTCGGAGTGCTCGTTGATAACCAGGATCAGCAAATTTAAACTGAGTCGTCAGCTATCATGAGGCCGGCGGACCATATTAGATCAATGACTCGAGGTTGGCCATTTAACTTACCTTGAGTTCAAGAACTGAATTGAAAGCTGGAAATGAAGTCTGAGACACCCGATGAAGAAAGAAAGAATTGGCAATGAGTGAGCGTTCTAAAAGGGGAGAGTTGAAGGAAGCAAGTTAACTGCGTCATTAACGGCGACCCCATGGAATGGCCGAAAGGCCATGGATGGTTTAATATTGAATTTAACCTTCGTCACGAGCTCATGGCAAAAGGGCCTGACGAATACCAGTAATTGACCGACCAAATGGAGACAAGGATCAGTCAGAGAATCTGTCGAACGCTGCTCTGATATACGCTTGATTTGGAAAATGTTTGTTCCTTTTCGCGACCTGCGGAATCATCTGACGTCGGAGAAAACCAGAAGCGGTGATCAGCATGAAGGAAGATAGCTCCTTATTCCAACCATTGTTGCAGAAAGTTTAAAGAGTCGTTCAAAGATTTTCAAAACGTAGAGTGTGCCGAGATGAGTAGTGGGGTGGGCGGAGACACGTGTGCCAGACCAGGAGCCAGATTGGTGGAGAGATGGATGCAACCAATAAGGGTGAGTGCCCGAATTCCAGTGCAATTCGCACCCAGACGAGAACTCGGGGGCCAAAGATATCAATTGGTGTGAGCCGAGAAGTAAACGAAGCCCGAGGCAGGCATGAGGGCGTCATTGAGCAATGTGCTAAATGCGTGGTGCAATAGAAATGGAAAAATAGCTTCTATCTATGGGATGTTGAGTGAATACGGCTGGTTTCCTCAGTCGAGAGCGCTGGAAGCGCGAGCAGTGGTCAACGTTGCATTCAAGTCAGAAGATAGGGATCGGCGTCTGTCCCACTCGCATATCTACAACGACGGTCACATCTATAAAGAAGTCTACACTTTCCTTGTCATCCTGCTTCATAAATCCGCCTTTATCCATCACATCCATCTGGTCCTTAGACGAGAGCTTTCTCCCTAGCTTCAAGTGCTATTTTGTGTTCGCAAAGCGACATGGCGGACCCAACCTATCCACTAGAGACTTATTCCCTTGCCAGCTTCTGCGCCGTATGCCGAGATTTGTTCGATGAAGAAGATACACTCTCCTTCGTCGAGTTCAATCTCACAGGCGTTCTCCATGGCTATCAAGCGTCTGTCGACCTCCTAAAGAATCGAATCTCCAGCCGTGAGGAGCTTGACTTGACGACATCCAGAGACATTGATTCGTTCATTGCCATCGATGACGATCTACTCATTCATTCCACACCTGCCACCATTTGGCCTATATCGAAGTACGAGGACACCTTGACGACCACTCTTAGAGTGAAGTATGCATTTGAAAATGATCGGGTATGTGAATATCCATCTACTTTTTGATCTATCATTGACATTGGTTGCAGGGTCCTCAATTGGAACACGTCCATCTAATCCCAAACTTGGGTATCATCAAGTGGGGCGTTCACAACCTGATTCGTATTCTTTTTCCAAACCTCCACGGAATAAACCACACTGTAACCCCCGAGCTTCAGGCCGAGTTTTACGAGCTCGGTATGCGTCCAACTCTTGTTCAGCTGCTTGAAGATCGTGCGGCAGATCTTCCCCCTACCGTTGAAGCCGAGCTCATACGTGCTCGTTCCTGGTCAGGAAGAATTTCCCTGTCTTCCCGAACCCTTCCAGACTATGCTCTCGATCAGTTTGCCGACCTTCTTCGCCAGAACCTGGAGGAGAACAATGTGAAATGGGCGAAAGGCCTTGTTTTTCTTCATCAAATTCGTGGTGTCAAGAACTCCTCTTTCCATCCTCCCGACTCCCAGATCACTGCCTTGACTGCGTTACAGCGATTCTTGGCACAGAACAACATGGACTACAATTCGTTGATTGGAAAATGGTGTTACGCTGACATTGGCTTGGAAATTGCAAGCACCGACCAGCGCTGCTTGTCATGGCGAACAGATGGGCATTGTCTGCTTGTCGAACACTTCCTCCAAATATCTCCTGCACACGCACGTCGTATCACAACCCTGGGCTCATCCAAATACAATCCAGACCCTCTCTCCCACAAGATGGATTCAGCAGGCTTCCGGATCACACCAGGTGCTCGAGCAGAGGGCCCTTTCAAGGTGGCGTACGTTCAGGCGTATACCACCGATAAAGCCCTTACCTATGCACGGGATGGCCATCACGTGGCAAAGCATATCACTGCATTGCAGATTCTACAAGGCCATGGCGAGCGGTTCGTGGATAACATGTACACCATCTACCGCTCTGCAGCCAATGTCAACTACTCGGTGGCGCGCTTCGAAGCCCGTGTACATCTCGATTATGCGGATGAGGTCTTGTTGAATCCTGATCCCGATATTCTTCGACGATCTCTCTTTCGCTTCACCCGCGAGGAGTTTTGGTGGGTGTTATATTGTTTACACGCCAGAACGTTTATTGATGCATGTTCCAGGGGATTCAAGACATGGCGTGCACTTGCCCTCAAATACATCGTTGAGTGGCAGGCAAAGGGCATTCCTGATCTTCGTTTGAAAGAGTCAGCTCTTCTCTTGACTGCAGCATGCGCGTGGATGTTGAACTCTCTCCACGCCACTCCTGACGTTCACTCTGCTTCTCGTGAACTGATCGAAGGAATCTTTCCGCGAATTCGTCGAGACGAGGCGGAACTGCGCTATCTTCCGTATCCCATGCGCATTTCCATGCGCGAAGAAGAAGAGGAGTCAGATGAGGATGTGGGGATGGATGTGGAAGAGCCAGAGCATCGTCGTCAAGTGGCACGCCGCCGTCCAGCTGACAATGACGAGGACGACGATGAGGACGAGGACGATGAGGACAATGTTGACGAAGCTGCCGCTGCTGCTGCCTCAAGGAGGTCTGTAGCTTTCCACCCAAACCGTGCGTTGGCCGCCATTGATGATGGTGAAGAGGAAGAACTGGCCACCCTCGTTCGCGGAGAAGACCTTGTTCCTCATGCTCCCTTTGGCGTGTTCTTCTTGCGCGAGCTACGATCCAATGGACCACCTGTCCCTCGTCTTCTCACCAAGCACATATACCTCTCCGACCGCACATTTCAGATCATCTTTGGAAAGAGCCGCCACGAAATCAACACCCTTATCCATCAATCAAATACTATCTTGCCAGCCCATCCCGGTCGCCTCCACAACAAAACTCGTCAGGTTCTATTACCGCTTCCCTCTAGTAACACCATTCCCCTCAATTTTGCGTTGGAGGAGGAGGGCCATGCCCTGGAGCCTATGGCTCGCGACGACGGCTCTGACAACGATTCCGATATTGAGGAGGTTCAGCCGGATCCTCTTGCTGGGGGACTCGATGCAGAGCTCGATCGGGTTGCTTCTCAATTCTTTCGCGACATCTTGAGTCTCAGCCCCAATCGCGGTGGTGCTCGTGATGCTCCGTACACCACAGTCCCTGCGGAAGAGATGGAGTGTGTAACGCTGGAAACATTTCAGATGGCCAATCTCTCTGAGATATGGCTTGATGTTCAACTCGTCTACGCAACTGAAGCTGTCTGGACGAAGAACTTTGATCATTTGTTTCCTCCGAAGGGTGTCAAGAAAAGCGGTACAACACAAACATTCTCCATGGCAGCCTACTTCCGTCACTGGGAACAAATAAAGGAACGTCTCTCTGACGACTCTGCCAAGAAGGCACGGAAGGCTCTTTTCAAGATATACGATCGAATGTCGTGGGCTCCGTTCGCCTACTCTTATCGAATTTGGCAAACACGATCTGATATGAAGCGATTCCGCAAGCCGAGCGGCCTTCAGGGGCCTGCTCCTCAAATTCTCTTCAAGAGTGGCCTTGCTCAATGGGTTAGTTCATTTTTTCACCCCTCCTCATCACGTTATTAATATCCAACAGGAAGGAGTGGATGTCCAGCGGTGGTGATCGAATACATCCCAGCTTGCTTCACATACTTGTATCTCGCACCTGCAATGTTATTTCTAAGGCTTCGCAAGCGAGTTGTAAAGTTTTTGAGGCGATTAGAAGCTGTTCGAGATGTTGATGAGAGTCACCTAAGCTATCTACGTATTTTTAAGTGACGCTAGCTTCTGATCTTTATCTACGCTACCTTATAAGAGGTTACTCATCGTTTCTATCGCCTAGTGTACTCTTTTCTTCCCATTTGATGTCTATCGACAGTGGTGAGTATCTTCACACTATGCTCATTTTTGTTTCACAAGTGTTAGATATCGAGGAGGCATCTGTCACTCGCTTCCTTACAACGTGTTCTGAAGGCTCTCCTGAGCCTACCAAGACAGGTTTGTTGGCTCCAGCCTCTGTGTTCCAGCGTTTTAAATCTTAGACATCAACCAAGACTCCCATGGGCAGCGAGAAACCGTCCTCGAAGACAATCTGGGTGATAACCTCTTATCTACCGCACGAGGATTCAAAGCGTGGACAAGAAGGGCCGCTTGTCACTCAAGGAAAACTCATGGTACGATTGTATATGTTGCGAGCTCGTAGCGCTAAGCCTCTATTCTAACCAGGAACGTCCTTCTGGCGTCCTCGACGATCACTGATGCCTCCAAAAATACCTCCACACCGGCCCAACCCAGGGTCCATGACCTCCTTGCGCACCTCACGCTGCCAGACAGGGCTTTCCATCCAATGTCGAGCGGGAGGTTACCCTCCGTATCAAGGAACGTCAGTTCTGATCCATCCAACACGATATACCTAAATTCAAGGCATTCGTAGTGCTTCAGTTAGCCGTACTTTAGTGCATGATTCAAACAAAGAACATGAGCCAAGTGTGACGTCTTGGACGCCACACGTTTGATGAGAGACTTTGGAAGAAATTTCGTTCGCCGATTGAAGAATCCTACCTGCAACCAGGGACGTCGTGGACGCCTCTCTTCAGCTTGCGTTGTTAACATTTAGGAACGCGTCAGAGATATAGGTAGCTGGAGATATTGAAACGAGTGTAGTGTCTTGGATGCCACATGTGAGATGACAAGTGTATTGTAGAAAGCCCACTGTGGGCTGTCGTTAACCTGAAAGATCTTGCCTCCTACAAGAGGCGTCGTAGACGCCTCTCTTCAGGCTTGCGTTGGTCAATGACGAGTCTGTAGGCTTGAGTGAACATCTGCCATTCATAAATTCTCTCTCGAAATTCTAGAGAAACTCGAGCTCGAGGATCGCGAACAAATGCCGCAAGCTTTTGAAAGGCTTGAACTTCGCAGGGTGAGACCATGAGGCGACAAACAAGAGCGGAGGTGTGGGGGGAAAGGCAAAGTGTCATGGTTGGTAAGCTCGCCCCCGTCTGAAGTAGAATCCGCACACTAGATTGGCACTCGACAACGCACTGGGGCATCTTCGTAGACTTCGCGAGCCAAATCGCGAGCCAAATCAGAGCTGGATAAAGCACAGCAGATGTCTCTCAACCTCACCATATATGTCGAAGAACCTGTTAACTACCATTAGAGGGTTTGAAGGTGGAAATGACATTGGATCATATGCGTGCCGAGTAGGTAGAAGCATATAGATCACTTCCCGGTCAGGGAAATCAGGAAATGCGGAAAGGGTGCTCAATTGCAGATTATTTTCCAACCTGGTGCTCGAAGAGGTACCACATCGAGGCCTTGAACTAATCATGCAATGTGGAGCTGTTGTACAGAAAGGGAAATTAGTGTACTCAGTCCAGTGTACCTCCGAAGATGTTTCCATTTCAGCCGTTCGAAGGAAGGCAATTGTGGTGCCAAATATGGAACATCATGCTCAATGCCTTGCCGATTGGTTCATCACACCGATAAGATGCTGGTTTACTATATGAAATGGAAGGAAACTCAATTTGACAGCCTCCGACTTGAATTTCCGAAGGACGTTATGAGCACGTCTGCCGTCGCAAGAGATGGACCAATGTTACTTGACTCAAGCACCAGGAGCGGTACCACGAGAATCTCGTCACTTCAATAAGGGGTAATAAACGGAGTGAGCTTGACTATCGCTGTCGTCGGCGAAGACTGGTTGCATACATCCCCGCCATGACAAATTAGCTCTGGATAGGAAATCCGATTTCGTATACAGAACAGGCGCATGGTTGAGCCCCACTCGCAGAACGTATTGCAAATTCTGGTAAAGGTGTCCATGGTACCTCGGAGTCGAAAGATGAGGTAGATCTCTGACTCACCACAAGCCGCTCTCTCCTCCCCGCCGAGTCCTCATGTCGAAGGCCGCTTCATCTATAAAAAAAGATCTACCAAACAGAACACTTTGACCAGCAGACACTCTTCTCCACATCCTTTATCATGTCCAGTACGTTCACACCCGCTCCGGCGACGCTCGCCACTTTCATCAGAAATTCCCGAACGAAGGCGCTCATTGAGTGTCTGAACGACTTCCCTCGATGGGAAGACTACATCCACTCTTCGGCCAAAGACATGTGTTGCAGCTCCTGTGCCAATTCGGAGCACGTCTGCATCTTCCACGAAACGGTTGTCGGATGCACCAACTGTCTAACTAATAACGAGCTGTGCTCGATCGTCTTCGACTATCGACAGGCGACTCTTCGCAGCCTGTTTCCCCGCGATAGCGAGGGCGATATCGAGGCGTACTTGGAGGAGTTCGAAAGATATGAGGGCTATCTGAGAGCTGTATCTGTCAGAATGCAGGGAAATACATGGAAGGGTGAGTTTTACGCCATCCTTCTTGGCGCTTACTGCTCATTCCAATCCCTAGATATCGAGGATATTGAATGTGCCGCGAAGAGCGGCGCAGAAGGTCTACAGTACGCCCTTGACGGCATGCGCAACTTACATGCTTGTATGGATCTCGGTGAGTTTAATCTTGATCATCTTCACCTCCTGTTTGACTAATACTTCTCAGAGATCAAAGCTATTCGCTACGCCATGATATGCCTCGGCTACGCCCTTGGAAAAGTTCACCACTGTACTGAATTGGCGAAGGAAGCTGATGACGAGGCTAAGAAGACCGACCTATTGGAGATCATCGAGGAGTTGGTTGTCAAGGTCCTCCATCATAACCGTCCCCTGGAGGCTGACGGAGATGCGACCATGGCTGAAGCCGTTACGAGTCTCGCCATTAGTGGCGTCGACGACGCCAGAGCTTAGGATAAGCGAAGGGCATATTTTACAGCTATTTTGATCACATCTAGTTATCACGAACTTAGCATCCGGCGACTGCTTGTAAAAAACGCAATCAACCTCGCGTTCTTGGACATCGGATCGAATGCGAGGTTCCTGGATGTGATAGGCTTTGACTTCTCCAACATTGACTAGTGATTACCGGTGCTTCTAGAGATCCTTATCGTGATTATTGTCAAGGCAAGTGCAGTTTTAAAGGAAGAACGATCTCTTTCAACAACACAAACGGCACAACATCACCCACTAGTAACCTGTCAATGTTGTCTCTCGATCCCGCAAGCATTGCAGAGTTCATTCGCAACGAAGAGACCAAGAAGCTCTTCGAATGCCTTCAGGATCGTCAAGCTTGGAATGCCTTCCTCGGGTCGCTCGACAGCCCTGCTCTTTGCAGGTCTTGTTCGACAGCTGACCCCGAGGTACCCTGCGTCACTCAAAAACTGACCATCGGCTGTCACCGCTGCTTCATCACCCTTGATGAATGCTCGCTAGTCAATGATTTCCGGCAGGCAGTCCTTGTTAACGACTTCAACCACACCACCGCCACGGCGAACGAGTACCTGCTTGACTTGTCTGCGCTCGAAGCGCATCTGAGAAGCATCGGCGGTTCCAGGCGAGTGCCTACATGGAACGGTATGTGACAGCAATTAGTGACCGGGATTTCAACTGATATTTATCGTAGAAGTTGAAGCTATTGAGCAATGCGCCCAGAGTGGTGAAGAGAGTCTACGCAGTGCGCTTAGTGATTTTCGAACCCTCCATTTACGGATGGAACTTGGTCAGTAGGCTACACTATTTCCACCGCATCGTTCTGAACGTTTCCAGAGCACAATCGGCTGTGGCGCATTGTGGAGAGCTATGAGAGTACTATTCTCGAGGTCAACATCTGCTGTACTGAAGCTATAAGGTCGGCGAGGGCTATAGATGGGGGCGTCGATGTTACGGCGGGTGTTAAACCATTCAGAGAGGCTGTGTGGGCAATTGAAAGGATGTCTAGGGACGCATTGGATGCAGATGAGGACATAGCACTCTCGGACGATGAGTCCAATAATGCCTAGAAAGTCCACATTGTGTTAGCTCCTAGGGTCTAGTTGGCGAATCTATGAGTGACAGAGCTTGTTAGTTGGTTTCCACAATGCATACACCAGAGAGATGGGGTCCTTCTACAACTTTCAACCTTCATTCACGTGTATCAGCAGGCGTCGACGACGCCCATAATTTGGAAAAAGTGAACATACGAAATGGAAATGCAGGTTATGAACCAGATGGAAACCTTGAAAATCACGGCTTCATATCCATTTAAAACTTGTTTACAAGGTGCTACTGGTAGTCCACAACGATAGCGATGGGAAGCAATGCTGCACCGTGGGCGCCTAACAGGGGACGCGACATTATTGACGCGACATTTACGCGACTTGATCAGCTTAGTCATTTGCAGATCACTGTTTGACCTAGACGCCAGCGAACGTCTTCCGCCCATCCCATCCCCCCTTCCCTGTGTACAAAGTCTCTCCGTTCGACCCTCCACAGAGGCTGCCGAGTGACGGGCTACACCTCACCTGATATCCAGCTTTGATTACGGCGAGCAGTGCGTACTAAATTTCTATATATCTCTGCCAGTTGGCAGCTCCAGACCTAACGTTCCCCCCTCCGGCTTACGCCAAGGAATAGCAGCTCCTTCCAAAATCCCCTAAACTGAACTCCCGAAGCTCACTGGGAATTTCAACCACAACAACCACGCCAAGCCGCCGCATTTTGACTCCTGCCAACGAAGTGCTAGAACGACGATTCCTCGGACCATTCCCTCCTTTCAAAACCAGGGCGTAACAGTTATGGGCACGGATAAAGTACCCAGCATTGCTGGGCTTCTGTCGAAGGGCCATACGCGCGAGAAATGGGTTGGAAGGTGAGTAGCTCCTGGGGATTGACCTTTACTGTGCTAATATGCCTTCAGCTTGAACAAAATTCTCTCCAAAGGCGAAGAGAAGTGACTCGTCCTTGCGTGAATCGCGATTCGTATGCATGAGGGCCTTTCTGATTATTATGGAGCATGTACGGCTATGGCGGAAGTGGTCAAGAAGGCAGGTCAAGGAGAAGAATAGCCCCGCCGTCAACTGTTCAGGCGTAGAATAGTCATTTCGTTTTCAAATTGATACAATTCCGAAAGATCATGTGTGTATAACAAAGGAAAGACGCCTATACTAAGTATGAAGGATATACTTCTGGTGATGGACTCCTACTCTGTAACTCGAAATTCTCCCCGACCTCCCAGACACTGGTGGGCTTGGAAACGCGGCCATTACTTGACGCATTATACGTCTCCAATGCACCGAGCTTCTCGCAGGTAGGGGCGGGGAATGGGCCCTTGAGCCACATTCGATTAGTGTCGCAGATCCATACCTCTGGGTTCTTTTCCTTTACCTCCTGCTTCTTTGCACCCTCCATTTTTGGCCTTTCGCGCCCCTCTTTCTCCTTCTTTGCGGCCCTCTTTTTCTTCTTTGATTCTGCCCTCTTGTGTAACTGGTGCCAGTCAAACACCCACACGTAGCCGCGTGGGCGGTGAAATCCAATTTTCTTCTTGCATGAACTGCAAAAGAGAATTATCCACGTCTTGCTTGCCTTCTTCACGTCGAGATGAGTGAGGAAATAACACTGTGGACATTGATCCCCGAGTGAACCGCCAAACGGACGCAAGGCAGGATTGGAGTGGATATAGCGTGTGACTCTTCTTGGGTGCGACACGCCCTTCAGATCCGTATGGGGAGCCTCGAAGTGAACAAGATCGGTGTAGAGCCCCATAGCGGATCTCCCCGGAAGGACCGCCTTGAGAGTTGAGCGGTTAAGCACAAACCACGATACGATAAAGTCTTGAAAGAATTGCCGCAAAGGCAAAACCGAGAGTCGCGGTCTTGTGAACCCAATAATGCTCTGGAAAGCGGGCGCCCTGGTTGAATTAGACCTTGTGTAACAATGCGATTAACGCCTGAACCCACCGGTGCTCGGATTGAGGGTTTCCAGAATCAATCGAGTCCGGTACCAGGTTCAAGACGTCGGCAAATGGCTTCTTGCATGCGAATATGGACCCTCCGGAAAGGAGGATTAGTATACTCTGCCTTGCGCGAAGAAGCATTCGTAGGGAGAGAGGGAGAAGGATGTCAAACAACTTAAAGAAAGGTCACTAACGTCTCGTAAGCTTTTGTAAATTACACTTACGTTGGAAGGTGCAATTTCGGATCCATCCACGGAAGCCTGAAGATGGCCAGTGATCTCGTTGGACGGCGTAGTTACAATGACCACTATGCGTGCTTTCCACCCCTCCTCCACTTGCTCAACGCAACCTTTGACCTTCGCGATGGTTTCAGCCAAGCCTGTCGATTTCTCCTGACCAATGTTGAACTCGTGAACGAAGTGCATGTCGATCCAGTCATTAAGATGGTACAGCTGGGTTGCAAGCCGCTTCCCCAGCTCGCCGTGAGCCGTGGAAGGTAGACCCTTCAATCTGAAGTCAAGGATGACGACAGGATGTAGGTTAAATTCTGTCAAGCTCTCGAGAGCGGTGACGGATGAAGCGCTTGGGCGCCAAGGCTGGAACGTGCCAGATCAGAATTAAAGTAGACGGGCGATACATTTCTGGTTGGCTTGACGTACATAGGATCCTTCCAATTTATCATCAATATTCCAGCAATGTGGGCATATAAAGCACTCCTTGTCACTTTTGGGAACGGGAATGCAAGAAATACACCAGGTATGATAGCAGCCTTTGCTGCGACAGATCATAAGATCATCTTGCATCCCTTGTCGACAGGCGATGCACATCTGGATCCTGGTCAGCACGCAGCCCAGGAGTGTAGTTAGCACCTTACGGTCTCGCTGCGGAATACCTCCTTCATTTCAAGGACGAGTGTGTCATCTTCATCGATGCGAGCGTATTTCTTTGCCTTCGGCATGGCTGTAGGGAACAAAGGATTAGCAAAGTAACTGTTATCTTCCTTATCTGATCATTGATCGATTTCGGAGGATGAGCAAGTGCTCGAAGCATGATTTATCCCTAAATGGATCTGTTTCAATTATAGCTCACATGCGACTCGATGCAATGCATACAGTACGGCATTCGATGTCAGAAACACTTTATTATTCTGAACCATTCGCATGCGTCGTCTATAACAAGGCGCAAAATGGATCAGTGCACAGAACCGGCGCGAGGAGGATTAGAATAGGCCTTGTCACTATACCAAGATGCAAGCGAGTAGCGTATTGACTGACCTTGATTAATTTTTAATCGCGATGGGGTTCAAGGGGGGTTACGATGCTAGTCGCTACACCCGAGCTCCTTCGGAAGGAGACCTCGAGGAGCTGACACTAATTTGCCGCTTAAGCGAATCTAGTTTTAAACCGCAGACGAACTTAGTTTTCGGGATCTCTCCCTGTTTCCACAGGCATTTCCTCGCCATGATTCATATCTCCGTCTCTTTGCTCACCTCTGCTTCTCCACCTCCGCTCAAGCGTTCCCCCGGCTCCCCTTCTCCCTCCCTCTAAAGCGAGGCGGCTGTCCTTTAAAAAAACTGCCTTACGCGAGCTAGAGACCAGCAGCACGTCCACGAGTGAGGTTGGTCTGACTTGGGAGGCGATGATGGTGGTGGGAGATCAAGGAGTAGTTTGGCTTAGCACGATGCATTGCGTGCGTCGTGAATTTCCCTCCTCGAGGGCATCACCATCGTCTACTCGACTCCCCTTCTCCCCCCCTCTAAATCGAGGCGGCTGTCCTTTAAAAAAACTGCCTTACGCGAGCTAGAGACCAGCAGCACGTCCACGAGTGAGGTTGGTCTGACTTGGGAGGCGATGATGGTGGTGGGAGATCAAGGAGTAGTTTGGCTTAGCACGATGCATTGCGTGCGTCGTGAATTTCCCTCCTCGAGGGCATCACCATCGTCTACTCGACTCCCCTTCTCCCCCCCTCTAAAGCGAGGCGGCTGTCCTTTAAAAAACTACCTTACGCGAGCTGGAGACCAGCAGCACGTCCACGAGTGAGGTTGGTCTGACTTGGGAGGCGATGATGGTGGTAAGAGATCAAGGAGTGTTTTGACTTAGCATGCATCGTGAATTTCTCTCCTCGAGGGCATCGCCATCCTCTACTCGACTCCCCTTCTCCCCCCCTCTAAATCGAGGCGGCTGTCCTTTAAAAAAACTACCTTACGCGAGCTGGAGACCAGCAGCACGTCCACGAGTGAGGTTGGTCTGACTTGGGAGGCGATGGTGGTGGTTAGAGGTCAAGGAGTATTTCGACTGAGCACGATGCATCGTGTGCATCGTGAAAGTCCGTCTCTGAGTTTGAACTTCCTTGACACAGAATGTATCGTGCTCAGTCAAATCACCTCTTGACCTCTTACCACCACCGTCGCTTCCCAAGTCAGACCAGCCTCAATCGTGGACGTGCTGCTTGTCTCCAGCTCGCGTAAGGTAGTTTTTTTAAAGGACAGCCGCCTCGCTTTAGAGGGGGGGAGAGGGGGAGTCGAGTAGACGATGTGATGCCCTCGAGGAGGGAAATTCACGATGCACGCAATGCATCGTGCTAAGTCAAACTACTCCTTGATCTCCCACCACCACCATCGCCTCCCAAGTCAGACCAACCTCGCTCGTAGACGTGCTGCTGGTCTCCAGCTCGCGTAAGGCAGTTTTTTAAAGGACAGCCGCCTCGATTTAGAGGGGGGAGAAGGGGAGTCGAGTAGAGGATGGTGATAACCTCGAGGAGGGCTACAACAATGCTCCCTGATACTTCTAGGGACTATCTGGGTCACTTCTTCATCTCTTACCACCACCGTTTCCTCATAGTCGTCAAAGGTCATCTGTGGGCGTGCTGCTGGTCTCCAGCTCGTGCAAGGCAGTTTTTCCAAGGACAGCCGTCTCGATTTAGAGTGAGACCGTCGAGGAGTAACAAGCTCCCAAGGGGATGCATCCATTCAAGCCTTGCAAACACGCTTGATGTGGCAATTTGGATCCTTATGGAAGATGCAAGTGGGTGCAACGAAGGTAAGCGCTGGCGGAGTGTCAATTCCACGTTGCCCAAATAAACTGGCGGTACGTCCTACAGATATCCGTCAGCTCTTTTCCCGCCCTCCTCAGGGTGATTAGCCGATTCGTACGGGTTTTTACCGGCGTTTGACATTATTTGAAAGGTGGCGTCGACGACGACAATATACAAGAAGAAGCAAGCGGTCCAATACTTCCAGATCTACATCTTATTCAGTGCTCCGTCTCGTAGCGTCTCGATAATTCGTGTATCCCATACGTCGTGTGATGTGTCATTGGCGTTGAGGAGACGGTGCTGCAAGAAATAGCATGTTAAATCGCCCACTACTCGCGTTGCAATGCTAGATTTCTTGTTCCTCTTACACTTTGACTCAAGGAACTATGGATTCGTCACATCCTGCACAGTACATGCGAAATTGCAGAGCAGGCGTCAAGAATATCATTATGGAGCAAATCGCTGTCCAAGGGCACGGCATGCGTTGAAATATTTCATTATATCTGGATCGCACGTGTCCCTCCTCTCTGACTGCTTCTTAGATCCCCGAGTTTGCATGGTGTGGTATTGCTGCTACTCACATAACGGACTCACGTGCCCTAATATACCAGAACCGGAGCTCTCCTTCTACGTGGGAGTCATTACTGAACGGTCTTGTTGTCAAAGCGTTATGCGTCCACGACGCCATCTTGCAGAAGAGAGTAAAACTAACCCTCATATAGTCCTTTTGACTGGCATCGTTGGACGTCTGTGATAAATAGCTCCATTGTGAAAAGGGAACAAGGAAAATTCATCACAGTGACTGAGGGATTCGTGCAGCTCTCGCATCGTGTACGACATCATCGCAATTCTGGCGTCGAAGACGCCGCTGAATAAAGCAGAATTTGCAAATCCGTCACCCATCCGTGGTGGATTCAACTCTTTCCTCAAGTGACAGGGTAACTGCATGAGTCATACTCCTGTCATCTCATGTGTGGTCTATGGAAGACTGGCGTCAACGACGCCCAGAATCATGAATGTATCGAGCTTGAAATCTGATGAATTTCACGCCCATTGCGCATCGCGGCCACTGGCGTCGTCGACGCCTCATGCAACAATGATCCTCCAATCTTGAAAATGGAATGTCGTGGAAGCCCGTTATGAGTCATGACGACGTGACCGTTGGTGCTGCATTGTGTCTTGGCTTTTATGCTCGGCCGAGATATGATATTATAGCAAGAAATCAGACAGTTTGTCTCTCATAAATCACTTTTCCATGTTCACTCTATGAGTAGGTAATAGTGACTTGGTATGTAGTCGACGTTCAATCCCAAGATTGGGTATGAAGCCGTTCAAAAAATGTGAGCAACAAAAGCTGTATCTAAATACCCAGCGCCCTCTTTGCAAGCTCCTCGATCCTTATCAGTCCAGGCAACAAATCTTTCACGTCGCAATTGTCAGGGTTGGCAAGGGCATCCCTTAGTTCAGTAGCACAACCCCGGATATGCTGCAGCGTATTCATGTTGCTTTTGTTTCGAAGTCTAAGCGAGACAAGATCTACATCCCTTAGTATATGCCGAATATAGTGAGTTGTCAATGTTGCTCACCCGCTTCCATTCGGAAATGTAAAACTCTTCCATAGTTGACAGCCCACTCCCTACTCGCGCCGGGTATCCTCGAAGCTTGGTCGATACGCTCGATTTCTATCAAAACATTAGCATGTTTTCCGGCAAAGACGTGCCAGTGCTCACCGTCCCATGTACCATCAATTCCACCCGTTACCGTCCTCTCCAAAACCAAAAACTCCTTCATGAAAGCCTCTGATCCCTCCAGTCCATCACCGAACTTGATACGAAGCATGACCTCCTGTAGCTTGGTTGTGTTCGAGCAGATTTGATGAGCCTCGCTGCAACTTCCGCAACCGACGACCTGGTCATCCATCCAGCACTCTGTTCCCTTTTCTTCACATCTCTCACATGCAGGGATATCTTTGAATATTCGAATATAGGCTTGCCAGGGTTGGGTGTTCTCTCTCAAGGTGAGGGCTTCGCGCGTTCGAGGATCACGGACAAAGTCGCCGAGCGCGTGAAAGAGACTCTGGTTGGGCGGGTTCATGACGATAGAGGGCAGCGGTTGTAAGAGGACCAAGGAGGGCGACTTTCTCTACTGGTTGAACAAGGGAAGACTTTATAGAGCCCAATTTCGCTGCCTTACTGGTCCCGCTGTTTGTCGATTGAGCTATGCGCTCTTCGCTGTGCCACTATCCGTACCGTCACCCGCCTTATCCGCTGGAGCAATTTTCAAGATCTACATCTAAGATTTGAGATCATCGATCTCAGCGTCTTCTGGCTTCTGAGCGTTTGTAGTAATGCACGTTTTTAAGAACATCACTCCGAAAGTGGTAGGGATAGAACATTGACGGATCTTTCATCTACCATAGACATCGTTTTGGATTCCATGATATTTTTGTCGAAGCCACCAAAGAATAGGAAGCACACTGTTACCCGTAGATTCAAGCGTCGAGGAATTACTATGCGGGCGTGCTCTACAGCCCCCTACACACAGTCGTTCCAATTCTAAGATGAGCCACCAATTCTAAGCCTCAATTCTAAGCCGGCGGTTCCTTTGGAAGAATCAATCCGTCGACATCTATTCATTGATGGTCGCAGAAAAATCGCGTCCCTTGTCACGAAGTATTACCGGCTTTCCCATTCACTCATATATGTCTGCGTTTACGCCCAACGCGTCCGTTGCCATTCCCTCGATCTCCCATACTGCCTCTCCAAGCGTTTCTGGACTCGCGCAGGCTCTAGCTTCACTAGCACAAAGGCTAATCTCAAGCATTGTATCACAGAAACTTTCGTTGAGGCGTCGCAACTGGATGAGCTCTGAAATTGGTGAGAAAGGCATTGAATGTGAAGAGTACACGCCACTCACCGAGTTCCATTCGTAGATGAAGAATGCGGAGATTATCGAGTGCATAGCCTAGCTGCCCTTCACCAATCTTGGCATCCTTTTCAATGGCTTCTACTTCTACGGAAAATGTGAATCAACGGAGTGGGGGTGAATGCGGGCTACTTACCTTCCCATGTTGTCTCTCGCTTGTTATCCCCCATGCGCTTCACATGAGCCTCAAGCCCACAGAATTCGCGGAGACGCTCTCTGGCACCGGCCAATGTTTCGTTGCAGTGTAAAACAAGAATTTTTTTGCGGTAGTCTTCGACGATCGAACATTGTTGGTGTGTGGAAAAGCAGCGATGGCAGCCCACGGTATAACCCTCAGTGATGCAGGTTACCTTGGGGGAGGTGGTTGCGCAAGCACTGCAAGTGAGGTGGACGTCCAGAGAGTCGAAGAAACTCCTCCAGAGGTGTTTATCTTCAAGGCATTGGACGAGCTGCTTGGTTCTCTCGTTGCGAATGAAGTTGGCAATGGATTTTGCATCAAGAGAAGACATTTCCAAAGTGTATCGGGATGTAATCCAGCGGGTGGCCTTTTGGAATGAGGGACCCGACGTCGATGAGCCAAGGGTTTTATACTACGATTTTCTTGGTGAGAGTTACGATAGCAGCCATGAAACGATCACATTTGCTACCATCCACCACACGCACCCTTAGAGAAGACGTATTTAGCTTAATCTACCGATGCCTTGAGCCAAAATATACTGCAATTTAATACAACAAGGCAGATGTACTGCTCATCTCTCATCCTAAGCTCTGAGGCCGTCGTCGACGACGTTGATCGCGAGTTTCTCAACCGCCTCCACCATGGCCCCTTCCTCATCACTCTCCACTTCCTTTTGCTTACGGTTGGTGTGGAGTACCTTGTTTGCTAGCTTCTCGATCACATCAAGGACTTCCATTCTTGCGGAGGCCGCATCGTCCTCCTTTGCAAATTTAGCACACCGACGAATCTTAGCAAGGGTGGTGTAGTAGCTAGTGGCAGTATATCTTAGGGCCTTGATTTCTGAATGGGTTCAGCCAATGTAAGATTACGAAATTATAGCCGTAAACTCACCAATGTCCATGGAGGCATGGAGGTTTCGAATTCCATCGAGAGACCACTGCAGCTGTTCCTGGCCGCTCTTAGCAGCGCATTCAATTGCTTCGATGTCTAAGTCAAATTTGAGACAACCATAGAGAGATGGAAGATTGTGATCTCACCAGCCCACGTCTTCTGCTCCTTCTCATGCATAACTGTTCTGAGGTGCGTCTCATATTCGTAGAATTCGTTCAGGTAGCGCTTCGCGTCGCTTTCACTATCCCCGAACTGGTTTCGAAGAATATCCTCTCGATACCCGTCAATGACCGAGCACATCTCATTCCTCCCGAGACATCCGAAACATCCAACCGTTTCCTCCGAAAAAGAGCAATCTGGCGAATTTTCCTTGGTACAGGAAGTACACCGGGCGCCTGGGAGAGAAGAACGAAGATAAATCCTCCAGCGTGGGTAGTCGTGTAGACATTCAATAATTGCCTTCGTCCGGAGGTTGCGAGTGAAGGTAGCAAGCATTGCTGGATCTGGCTTGGTGGTTGACATGCTGGAGGAGGACTATCGCTTGTGAAAGCACAGTGTTAGAATAGAGGGGAGAGATGGCGTACACTTTTATAAAGTATCCCTTAATCGACAATGAGCCAGGCATGTGGGCAGGAGGGTACAACACGCTTTCCGAGGTATCTGCCATTTATGCTTCGCCGAACTCCAATTCTTTCTCTCAACCGGATAAGCTCGCGCGTCTCTAAGTTGTTGATCGGAATTGATTTGTTGCAATTTGTATCTATGCAAGCAGTCGTCTTCGACGACCTTCATGTTCCCCGTCCCCCACCTGCCATGGACATGATCTGAAGCATCAGGGCGGTTTAGTTGAGCGGCTCTCACGTTAAGAAGGTGGTGAGTATCAGACTGAGCCTTCACCTCGCACTTCGAGAAGGCCAACCTAGGAGGAGTCGTATAACGTATTGCCTTCCTTTCTATCCAAAGGCTCTGCGCAGACCGTAATTGGTCCCTTTGAACTGTCTCCATCTAAATGAACTTCTTACGGTCTTTGTCTACGAACTGCAATGGAAACACATCGCCGGGAGGCTATTGGAATAGTCCTCGCATTGTTGCTCTCTTCTGCCTCCCCAAAGGTACATTCACCTACGGGAAGTTTCTTTGACCACGGCTACCGCCACTCTGAAAGATGCATTCCAATGGAATCGACGGAGTCACAAAAATGAAACGGCTCCTGTGGTGCGTTGTCGATTACCAGTCTGGACGCGGATTAGTAAGTGAAGCCTCTTTATCCACTTGTGCGAAAAGGATTCTCCAGATTGGGTGCATTCTTAACCTTATCTTTAACACAATCTAGATCCTTAGCCTCCAATACCAACCGTTCTCCACGGTGCCTCTTCGACTTCAGAGCTTCGGTTCATCCGCGGCTTTGAATATCGTTTGACGCCCTTACGAAAGGAATGAAAGGAAGGAAAGCGCTCTTGCCAGTGTATCGTCGACTATAGGTCTCGAACTAGACATTTCAAATGTGCTGAACTTCATCCTGGTACTCGGCGTGACGAAGAAGTAAAGCATGACTGGCCCGCAGTCATGTTATCACCGCCTCCGCGGCGATGAAGAAATCGAACGAAGACTACCTGTTTGCAATTAGGCACGTTTCAAGTTTGCTGAGCTCCATTCTGGCACTTGGCCTGACAAAAGAAGTGAATTCAGGGAGTACAACTGCGCCATATCTCTCATTCATTGCGATCTTTTATAACGACGATATACCCTTGGAAATAATGCGGGATGCTGTCTACGCTACTCCTCGACGACCACTTCACATTCCGTATTGTCGGCAACTTTAGACTCGCGTTGCGGAATCACCTCTTCGGACCCAGTAGCTGAAGCGTCACAGGTGGTCTCCACACGAGGAGGAGGAGGCCTATAATGGAAAGAGGCTCGAGACAGGAAGGGGATGTTTCGTCGAGTGGGCATTCCACGCCACGCTATTTGAAGAGGTTGGTCTATGAAAGATGGAAGAACTAGAGGCACTCACTTAAATTAGGGGTTGTATTTCCACTGGTGTCCTTTTGATCTGCGACAGCGACGTCTGGGACGCTTGCTTTAGAAACAGTGGAGAAGGTAGCCGTGGACTTGGCAAGATCCGTGTTTCCGACACCTAATGAATCCAGAGGTCAAAACACGAATAAGTCAAAGATTTCGAGCACCTGGAACGCACTGGAAGTTTCACTGGCGGGAGAGGTATTCATCTTTGCTTTGGGGGGGAAGAAGAAGAAGGTATGGCGAGCGTTTTGGAGGGCATCTCCGCGCTTTATATCCCTTTCGACCGTGTAGGGTCTGCATTGATAACCTCTGAGCATAAATGAATGGACAATCGTCCTTACTCCGCAAAGGATAACCTTATGCTGTGGATTCGCAATTCTCATAGAATTATCACGCAACACATGGCGAGAGGTGGATTTCTTGACGCCAGTCCTCGGAGAACATGACATGCACCCAATACGACTCCCTCACTACACGCTGGATTGATAAATTCAAAATCTTTGTCTAATATCGATTTAGGTAGTAAGACGAAATCAATACATTCAAGTTCTTCAATCTAAGACAGTGGGGTTGGTGGTCGAGACTCGAGACCAGACACCTCCTCGTCAGGGGAGAGTCTTCGAGTAGGGGGATAAACCTGGTTGTACACCTCGTCTGTCCCAATCTCTCGTTCCGGGGCTCGATAATCCTCTGCCAACCATGTCCTATCTCGCGGAAGATTGTCCTTGGGCCATTTGAACATCCAGCAGCGGCCTCTTGGACGATCGAAGCAAAAGCGAATCTTACACTTCGAGCACAAGAGCACCATCCATGTTGGTGTGAAATGGGACAGCTTGAGCGTCGGTGTTCCACAATCCGGACAAGCTGGGACCGGCTGGCCGAATGGTCGACGAGGATGAGAGTACAGGCAGCGGATGACCTGTTTCTGCCTCAGAAGTTCACCTTTTTGGTCGTACTTCGCAGATTGAAAAAACAGGACATCTGTATGGATTCCCATGGCCATATGGTGTGATAGGACGTCCAGGGTTCCCTTTCCCTTTCGCATCAACCAGGTTCCAACGATCTCGATCACGAACTCAGCGGTGACCTTTAAAGTAAGTGCCGGCCTCCCAAATCCGATGACGGTTTGAAACAAGGGTGACCTAAATTCCGTTGAGAACGTATGAACTTTGAACAAGAGGTGGTCTTACCCAGAACCAGGATCTTTGATGGGACCGACATCGAGATATTCTCGAGGTTCAGGAGGGCAATACGAAATGTTGGCAGCACTTTGCGGCTGTGGATGGCGGTCCTTGGGCTTTTGATTGTCGCAACTCTCGCCAATGAGCCCCAAGATCCCCTCGTATGAAGATTTGGTCCACCAAGCAGTACCGCACGCAAGGTATGCCAGAATGGTCCAGCGAGATCGAAATATCGCTCTAACCTTCTCAGGGAAGAAGACCGAAAATAGCTGGACGACATGCCATGAGAAAAGAATCGGCGGCGGATAGGATGCACTGACTTGATCCACTGGTATTCCACGACCTTGAGGGCTCTCTTGCGGAAAGCCAGTATCCTCCATTGAGTGTGTACATAGAACCACAACAATGTGACACCGACCACAGCTACCTGAAGTAAATCATCGGGGCATGCGCAAAGGAGACATTAAATTCACCTTTTCTCAAGCTTTTCGACGGCAGCCATCAACCTATTAATGAAATCCGGGCCCCCTTCTGCAGCCAGTGTCTTCGTTGCCTTGCGGGGTCCTCTGGCATTCTTCTCCCGCTCCGTTACCTTGAACTTGAAAGGGACATACTCTACCGCGCTGCCAAGGGGCACGGAAAGATTCTCCATCACCGATCGTCCGATATCCCAGTGGGTACTGAACTCCAAATCCGCCAGAATAAGATCGACAACAAGGCAGGGGATGAGTGCAGATGGAGCCGAGGAACTCTGAGGGGAATAGTCGGTCCAGTTCCTGCTTCCTCCGACTGTCAAAGATGTTGTACGCCATGGCTAAAGGCACGTTAGCATCCTCCTCCTCGTGCGCCAATAATGGTGGACACACATAAGCAGCCCCACTGTCATACTGACGCCAACACAAAGGGCAAACAAACTGGTGCCCTTGCGAAGCATCCATGGCGACAATACACAAATTACACCATGCATTAGAGCAGCTTCCCTTGCTACAAAGGAAAGTCGGGGAACTTCCGCTACAAGATGCGCAAGCCTTTGTGACAAAATCAGTAAAAGGTCGAGTCCAAAGTCATAACTCACAGCTGCATGATGGTGAAGGGTTTGGAGAGCCTCATCCTCCTCATCATCCGAAATGACTCTCCTTTTCTTTGCAGGACGAGACATAGTTGAATCAGCTTGAAGGGCGATCAAGCAAGATTTGTCGGTTGGCCACTGACGTCTGTAATCCGATAAGATTTCAAGCTCCGATACATACTGGGCGTCGTAGACGCCGGCCTTCCATAGATGACACACAAGATGACAAGTGTAGGACTCATGGAGCAACCACGTCGGATCAGAGAAAGGTAGGCCCCACCATGGATGGGTGATAGATTCGCGCATTCTGAATTACAAAGCGGCGTCCTCGACGCCAGAACTGCGATGATATCGTACACGATGCCATAGCTGCACGAATCCCCAAGTTGCACTGGGACAGTCTTACGGTATAAGGAAAAGCACAATAAATTTACCTTCTCCCTTTTTTACAATGGAGTTATTGGTAACAGCTTTCCAACAATGCCAGTCGCAAGGACTGTATGGGAGTTATTTCTGCTCTCTTCTGTAAGATGGCGTCGTCGACGTATCACGCTCTGGCAATAGGACCGTTAAGTACTGACTCCAATTTAGAAGGAGAGCTCAAATTGTAGAATACGAGGGTGCATGAGTCCGGCATGTGAGTAGTGGCTGTAGCACGCTGTGCAAATTCGGGAATCTAAGAAGCAGCCAGCGAGGAGAGACGCTTGCAATCAAGGAATAACGAAATATTTCAACGGATACCACGCCTTTGGGCGGCTATTTGCTGCATAATGGCGTCCTTGACGCCTGCTCCCCAACGTCCCTAGTACTGCGCAGGATGTAACGGATGCATGATTCCTTGGATCGCAGTGTAAGAAGAAAACGAGATCTAACATTACAACGTGAGTACTTGGCAGTTTAACATATTGTTTATTGCAGCGCCGCCGCGTCCTCGACGCCAGCTTTCAAACGACGCTTGAAACGAGATGTAAGATACATGAATTGTCAAGTCGCTACGAGACGGGACCACTAAATAAGACTTAAAGATGGGAATATTGGGCCGCTTGATTCAATGTCGTCGTCGACGCCACCTACTTGGCAAATCACCCTGAGGCACGAGCAGGAAATACAAGCTCTCAGCAGGAGTACTGAGCATATCCCACATTCTCTGCTGCATTCTCACTTCCTCGACACCAGCGTGCACAAACACAGTGTATTTGCGCAAGTGCTAAACGGTACGCTCTGATCCCTTATTTTATGAACTCCCTGAACATATATCTTTCGAGTGGATGCCGTACTGTCAACGTATCAGAATACCGTTGAGGTTCGCTATTTTACATGCAGGAGCATTCACCTTATATACGGATGCTTCATCAAATCGTAAACATGTTTTCGAAATGGAATCGTTGAAATTCCACCTTTCGGACGACACAATGCACAAGGAGTGGCCCATTGGTTAGTACAGTTCCCCGTACGCCGTGATTGTGCCCTAGGCAGCAGTAGGCGGTGTTTCTTCATGCATTTAATTGTTCTGCTTCCTGTCTTGCGCATCCGTGACTCATTGTCACTCTTTGTCAAATGCCCAAATTTATAACCACGTACTTCAACTAAAGACGGGCGTCTTCGCGTCGGAATCCTATATAGTCGCTCAACTCAACTCCCTCAGAGAGGGTGGGTGAGGAGCTGACGGATCTCTACATGATGTACCTCCGATTTATTGGAGCAAGGTGGAATTGACAATGCGCCAGCGCTTACCTTCGTTACACTCACCTTCATGCCTCGTAAGGACTTAGCTCGCCACATCAGGTATCTTGGTGTGGCTGGAATCGACGCTTCCCCTTGGAAGCTTCTTGCTATCCTCCTCACCGGCCTCACTCTAAATCGAGGCGGCTGTCCTTGAAAAAACTGCCTTACACGAGCTGGAGACCAGCAGCATGTCCACAGATGAGTTTGTACGACCCTGGAGTAATGGTGGTGGTAAGAGAAGAGGAGGAGACCCAGATAATCCCAGGATTCCCAAGGACCACTATTGCAGCCCTCCTCGAGGCCATCGCCACCCTCCACTCGGTTCCCCTTCTCCCCCCCTCTAAATCGAGGCGGCTGTCTTTTAAAAAACTGCCTTACGCGAGCTGGAGACAAGCAGCACGTCCACGATTGAGGGTTGTCTGACTTGGGAAGCGACGGTGGTGGTAAGAGGTCAAGAGGTGATTTGGCTGAGCACGATGCATTCGGTGTATCAAAGAAATTCCAAACCCGAGACGGAAATTCACGACCTGGGCGAGGACAATTTGAATAAGCTTTCCAAATAGCGAATTATCCCGGGAACAGCACTTTTCGGATATCGAACGTACCGCTTAGGTTCGTCGAAGATGCTCCGCTGATATGCTTTCTCAAGGAACAAGCGTTGCCACTGACGTCTGTGATTTGACGACAATATGATCAAGGTCAAATACCTCCCGGCTATTGTTCATTGGAGTGGTTTTAGAGACAATAACACATGGTTAAAAGGTCAGGAACTTTGTTGATTGAGGTTATGAATTGCACCCACCAGCGGATAAGTGATCCCCAGGCGTCTGTTCCCAGGTTATCGGAAGAGACTCCTCCAGGCGTCGACGACGACCCTAGACGAAAGTGTTAGGAAGTTGGAAAAGCTATATGCGACGAAATGCATTAGTAAAGCTAACGGTGGTTGGCCGCTCGAAGTGCAAACTCACGGTTGCTCCGCGCGTAGGGTGCTGAGTGATATGACTAAACGTAACAGTTTGCCTAGCTCCAAATGAGACCTTTCACTCAATCGCCATGGTCGGTCGTCGACGACGACGCCCGTTACCTAAAGGACTTGAAAATGCAAGGGCTTCACAGCGGGACTGGCCAGTCCCAAGCCAGTCCCCGTTCAATATGTCTCATTGGTCGTCGAAGACGCCACCCTTCAGAAGGAGTTGGCAGCGTGACGGCCGTTTGAGACGAGCCCTGGCCTTACCAAATGGTCGAACGACTTTGAATAATCAATAGGACCATAGCAATTTTGAAAGGTGCTTACTATTAGCGCTGCAATTCTTCAAACAAAGACAGTATGGCAGATTGCAGTGTGTTTGTTTGCCAAGGAAAACCTAGGCTTGCCTGAAAATCCACCAACGCCGCATGGGCATGCGAAACCCGTCGAAAGCCAAATGTATCAAGAGCTGAGACGAGAACAGAACGTCTATCGACCCCATAACTTAGAGATGCGGCGTTGGTAGGCGCTCGTCGAGCCCCCTGGCTGAAAGTGCAAGAATTATGCCCACTCGTCGAGGCAAACCAACCTTATTCGAGTGTACTTCAATGAGTCTGGTTTGTAGGGCTATGCTCCTTGCTTCGACGCTGACGAAGCATAGCTTAGCCACTTTAGGTCAAAAGCTGTATGGCTTTTTAAAGTGCAGGGTGTATTGCGCCGATAGAGCTTCCACGAATACCGTGTAAATGGTGAGTTTCATCTTATAGAGCTCTTACGCATCCTGACAGCCCTATGTGAGGACCTTGAGCTCGGACAAATTGGAAAGCAGCTGGGGTAGGGAGCACTGCATCCACACAGCGGCGCGCTTCGCTGAATGACAATGGCTCTCCCTGCCATAACGGAGCTACAGCGCAAAAGAAGAGGGCGGACTCCTGTCACAAGCAATGTGAGTGCCCTCCGCCTAGTACAATCGAGATGGATACGCACGCTGAGGAATCAGACGAGTATCGTTCCTGAGTACACGGTGAGATCGAAGAGCGATCTACCCATCTCTCAGTACGAACACTCGGCCAACACGCAAAGTCTGCAAGCCTGTGGAATTACTTACTTACGAATTTAACAGGTTCATCGAATGCTAATGCCCCAGCTACGTCTCAAGCTCGTTCAGTACCCACGAAGTGTCTCAGGTTCCCATGGATAGATCATCTGCAGCCAGCGCCGCCAGTCCTCATCAGAGGGGATCAGCCGAAGTGCTCCTCTACATTATCGTCGATCTCATACATTTTCAGAATATATTGACCCTAGCCCACCTGCCGCTACCACCTTTTCTCGCCTCTGCTGTATCCTCAACTGGATCGTGGCTCGGCGATTCGTGATCCAGTGTATAACTTGTTGATATCCAGGTCCAGGCCAGTAGCCGTCTATATAATCTAAATTCTATTACATACCGAGTTTGAGTCCTTTGTAAAAGATTTGGACAGTAGTGGACACCGGAAAGTTGTTTGTTTGGCGGAGGGGCTTTCGCCCTCGCAGAGCACCGCCACCTGTCAGCTTGCAATCCCCTGTGCATCGTTGATTCCAAACGCTCATCGAGGTTTTATACCCAATTCCACTCCAACTGGTCAGCTCCTTGTTGTTCAAATTGAAGATCAAGTAGAGCGACTGGCCTAGGTGCGTTCCAATTCATCACCATCTCTGATATAAGTGCATTCTTTCCGCATGTCGAATACCAGATGCTTCAATGAGGCGGTAAGCGAGCCTCGATCTCATTAACAAAGGCTGCAGATGTAGGAAAGGTCTTACCCGACTGTAGGAGGCACAAACGGCATCGCAGCCCCTACAACGGAAACGACAGAGCATTCGTGCATAAGAGAAACCACAATGGTACGTTGCAGTTTTCAGTGCTTATCTACACTCTACTTGCTATTCTAGTTACACGTATGCTATCCCTTTGGTCACCGCATCGACATGAAAGCTCGCAGTTCGAAACCCAAAACCAAGGACATCAAGCGCCCAAAGGTAAGCTCTTTTGAATTCACTTTGTATTCATGTCCAATAGCTGCGAGGCCGTCGAGCTCCATGAGATACTCGCGCGCGAACAACCATGGATGCTTGCAAATCCCATCGAACCCCGAATGTCCCAAGGGCTGGGACGGGCAAAGAACGCGTTCGTCGATCTCATTAATCACAAATTCAGACAGGTGTGGGCAAAGAATCCAGCATACGGTGTAGAGAGA